>CM076583.1:16316497-16512840 GCA_034641835.2 Pinus albicaulis
AATGTGGGAAAATCGGTGCAGCAGATGAGGGTTTTATTATTACTCTTCAGCAAATGAATCTTTACAAGGAATACATTGGTAGATATATTCAGAAAAGCCCTGAGACAAACATTCCTGGACCCTCCAAAGATTTTCTGACACCCAGAAGAGCCTCTGACTCCCTCTGCGTCTGTCTGTGTGTTTCTCTGCGCAGTCCCTACGCTAGACTGCGTCACTATGCGTGGGTTCACTGTGCTGCCTTCTGTGGCCCTCTTCGTCCCTCTATCCTCGTGCTCTGTCACTGCTAACTCCCGCTTCTCCTTCTACCTCTGCAACTCCGCCCTGCAACTCTCCCTCTGAAATCGAATTCGATTCTTTCAGAATCGATCTCCTTCAGGTATTGAGTGTATGCCCGGCTTGCTTTCCAAATAGCCCTCAAGCCTTCTTTTATAATCTTCTCATTTATGAATCAACAGCCCAGATTAGAAGTCTAATTAATGGCTGAGATTGAAACTTGACTCGATCTTCGTTCTCTAGAAGATTCACACTGTCTTATTAATACCCTTTAATTATTTAATTTCCCTACATTTAGACTTATGGCCTCCATTAAAATAATTAATTATTTTAATAATACATGAACCAAGTGGAATTTCCACAAACGGTTTATGGGTTCTTTGGAATACTGATGTCCAAGCCTCCTTACAAAGTTTGAGACTTAGAACACTTTCCGATGCTACAAAAATAAACAATAACCAGGCAGACGAATGCTTCGAGACTCTAAAAAAAGTAATCTCAACCACACCAGTACTGGCAACTCCAGATTTCTCCAAACCGTTCGTAGTCGAATGTGATGCTTCAGGATTTGGAATTGGAGAAGTATTAATGAAAGACAACCATCCTATAGCCTTCGAAAGTAGGAGCTTAACAAACAGGAAAGCTTGAAGTCGACTTACCAAAAGGAGATGCTTGCCATTATACATGCATTAACTAAATAGCGACAGTACCTGCTCGGAAGTAAGTTCTCAATTCAAACTGATCTCAATAGTCTTCATTTCCTACTTCAACAAAAAACATTATCAACAGAACAACAAAAATGGATGGAGAAACTTTCGGTATTCGACCTAGAAATAATGCTCAAAAAGGGAAAGGAAAATGTCTTCGCTGATGCCCTCTCACAGAAAGATGATGACAAAAAAACATGTGTCGCCTTAGTAGTTGTTCCTGACTGGTTAGACGAAATATGAGCTGAATATGCCAAGGATTTCAACTGTGGTTCTATGATTGAAAATATCAGTCAAAATGCCGACTTTGAATGGAAAAATGACATAATATGGTACAAAGGTAGAATTTATCTAACTCCATCATCCAAATTTAGAATGAAAATTCTAAAAGAATCTCACAATTATGCTGCAACTGGGCATGTTGGATTCTTCAAAACCTAATACAACATTCGGCAATCATTCTACTAGAAAGGTATGAGTAAGGAAATCCAAAAGTATGTCGTTGAATGTGATGTTTTTTAGAGAAATAAGAGTGAAAATATTCCAACTCTTGGTTTACTACACCCATTACATATTCCAAATAAAAAATGGGAGGAAATCTCAATGGATTTCATTGAAGAACTACCTATGTCTGATGGTTAGGACAAGATATAGACTCACCAAATATGCCCACTTCATGGCAATCAAAAAAACTTACACAACAAGCAAATTGTGGAACTATTTTGTAAAAACATTTACAAACTATATGGTTTTTCCAAGGTTATTGTCAGTGATAGAGACGTATAATTTAAAGGAAATTTTTGGAAATATTTTTGCCACCAACCAGGAATATCTCTCAAGATGAGTTCGGCTTATCATCCCCGGACAAATGGTCAAACTGAAGTTGTAAATAAATGTTTGGAAACATATCTCCGTTGTTTCGTCACCGACAAACACAACAAATGGTCTCAGTGGCTACACCTAGAAGAATGGTGGTACAATACCACCTATCATACTTCAACTAAAATGACTCCCTTCCAAGCCCTATATGGCTATGAACCACCCAGGTGGAAGGATTTTACACGGCACAATTCTAAAGTTCAAGCAGTAAAGAACCACTTAGAAGAAAACCAAAGAATTATTAACTTATTAAAAGAAAATTTAACAGTGGCACGCAATAGAATGAAGCAACAAGTCGACCAGCACCGCACAGAAAGAGAATTCGAAGAAGGAGATTGGGTTTTCGTCGGACTTCAAACCTATAAGCAGCTATCATTAAAACAACAAGGGAAAAATAAGTTATCCCCTAAGTATTATGGACGATACCAAATAATCAAAAAAATAAGTAGTGTGGCTTATGGATTGAAGCTACCAAACAATTGTCGAATCCACAACAGATTATGTGTCAAGTCTCAAAAAATTAATGGGTCAAAATCAAATAGCTCAAACAGAGATGCCTGAGACTGACGAAGAAGGAAGAATCATATTAGAACCTGAAGGCATACTCGCTACCAGAGAGAAAGTACTACGATCCAATACTATTAAATAATACCTTATCAAATAGAAGAGACTAACAGAAGAAGATTCATCATGGGAGACAAAACGTTTTCGCCAACACCCAACATTGCCTATGCTTTTGAGGGCAAAGCATTTTAAGGGAGAGCCAATGTTATGAATAAAATATTCATATATATATATATATATATATATATATTAAATAATAAATTCATAATACTAATAATTGATAAATTAATCCCCGGATGCGGGTGCTTAAACCGAAACGAGAGGTGGCAGATCCATAACGTGGCACATGGCCTAGCCACATGGCCATGCATGGGGATCGTCCTGCAGCTAATAAATCCTCCAGCTGCTCGCCTCACACAAACAATGTTGTCTCTGCCTCTTGCGTTAATGATTGTCCGGTCCGCCAGCCTGAGAGCTACTTCATGGCGCCACTCCCCTTTCCGTTGTCATTCGACTCCTGTAGACTCAGTCTCTCAGCTCTCTCTGCTCAGTGCTCCTCTGTGCCCTTCAAGATCCTCTGTGACTTGCATTTTCAGTTGGCCTCACCGTCTCTGCACACCAGCCACCCCATTGTCGCGTCGCCGCTGCACACAAGCCACCCCGTTACCTCGCCGCCTCTACACGCAAGCCATCCCACTGCCTCTCCCCTTGCTCACACTCATTCCTGCTCAATCATGCCGCGGAGGCATAGAATGAGATGTCGTCAAGGTCGTGGCAAGGGCCAGTCCTCACACCCGCCCATTTCAATCCATGAAGATAGTCGCTCCCCTCCACCCTAGGACAATTCGACCCAGTTTCATTACGACTGCACCCTGGACCGCCCTCGGGTCACCACCACCCTCACTGTGAGTTTTCAGCAGATGCCATCGAGCTCTGGTTCGAGAAAGCGTCTCAGGAAATCAACAATTTCACCTGCTCCCCCTTAGCATTCTCAGAAGTCGTAGGTGTTGCCAGTCAAACCGGGAGCGCACTCCTCCAGCCGTGAAGGCAGTGGTAGCAGCAATCCTATTTGCTCTAAGGATGAAAAGAGGGATGGCTGAGGCAGCCTAGTGCGCACCGCCACCACGCCCGAGCCCAACGCGCAGCATTCGAAGAAAGATGAGGATTCATCGGATGACTACAGGTGTCTTATCATTGAAGAGCCTCCGCCTTAGCCTCATGACAAGTAGCGTGACATGCAGCCTCAGTAATGAGAGGTTACCTCTCTCTGTGTTGTTTCATCTTTCAGATATCATGTTTTTTCTGAACTATGCGATAAACTCTTGCTATTTTTTTGTTAATGCTGGTTTCCCTACTCAGAGCAGCAATTTTTGGACCGGTTTCCCCATCTGGGGAGGTCACATTTTTGTTTTTCTGAACTTTGCTCCCTCCAGAATTGGCTAGCATAGCAATTCTGGAGGCAAGCTTTGAATTGTAAAATATGGGCAAATTAATAGAATAGTCTTATTAGAAAAAAAAATAATAATAAATTAATTAAATTAAGTTGTCCATTAATTATGAAAGGGCACTTATTTCAAAAGAGATGTTCTTTAGTCCTTGTGGCCAGTCAACTCTTATAAAGGTAAACCGCCTAAGGACTTGTAAACCATGATCTGAATATTGAATAATATAATATATATTGTTTATGCACATAAATGTGTCTGCAATAGGTAAAATCCAATGAACAAGCTTTATTTGTTCCAAAGAGGTCAAGGGGACAGAAGCACAAACTAAGCCCATTCTTTCCGCCAAATCTCCCCATCAATCCATGCCCAGGAGTGTCCATGATAAGCAAACTCAATACTCAATTACCAAATGACAAGACATACCTTCAGGAGAAAACTCCACAGTTAAGTGCACTTGAGCTAGGGAGTTCTGGGCACGCGGGAAGTCCTGGTTACCGGGTGCAAGCCACGGAAGTGATGATTGATGCTATGTAATTCATTTCACTAGTTTCAATCCCACTTCTTCACCTCGGTGAGCATCACTCGATGCAATGAGTGCTAAGTGGACTATTCAAAAATCATGAGAAATTAGTCAGTTACGACTACCTCTCATGGAAATGGTCATAGATGAATGACTTAATTAACGCAGTTGAATCCCAAAAATGATATTTAATATAATGCATTGCGAAAACCCCTCATACTTAAATACAAAGAGTAAAGGGAGCTCTACTTGAATGATTCATGAGGCACAATACTTGCTAAGGTTTTGCAAATGGGGTAGCAAGCTAAGTGGGCTTGATTGTGGGGAAAAACTCCACAGTTAAGCGTGCTTGAGCCAGAGGAGTATTGGGATGGGTGACCTCACGAGAAGTCTTGGTTACCGGGTGCAAGCCCCAGAAGTGAATATTGACGCTATGTGATTCATTTCACTAGTTTCAATCCCACTTCTTCACCCCTATGATCATCACCCGGTGCAATGAGTGCTAAGTGGACTATTCAAAAATCATGAGAAATTAGTTAGTTACGACTACCTCTCATGAAAATGGTCATAGATGAATGACTTAATTAACGCAGTTGAATCCCAAAAATGATATCTAATAATTATATGTTCTTAATATAACGAAGTTGGGTTGAAAATTTAAAAGGTTGTCTATATTTTGTGCATATGTGATTTACTGTTGTTTATATTTTGTTGTGTAAAGTAGTTTTGTTGAGATTCTTGGTTTGGTAGCGTTAGAGATTTTAAGACTCTATCTTAGACCCAAGGTCGTGGAAATTCAACATGGTATTAGAGCGTATCTGAGCTACTTTGAGGGTCAGTGAATCAAAGTGTGCATAGCAAAGCAACTCAGAGGGAGTTGTCGGTGTCTAGATCATGGAGCAGAGGGTTCAACTGAAGACATGGAGATGTGGTCTTAACAGATTACATGGCGAGATGGGCTGGGAGTTCTGGTGGATTGGTGGTGAGCTTGGTGAACAACAGTTTGTTGTAGGGCAGATTATTGATCATGGACTTCCATTGATTTGTCATGGATGACTGGGACAACTCGAGGGTTTCTTTGGCATGGACAAGATCAAGTTGATCGAGATGGCTTCATGTGATGGACTACAGATCGACAGGAAAGAGTCTTCATTGGATCGTGGCGTTGCATATTCGAGATTGGTGGTGTTGTCGCACAGATTGTCCAAGCACCGCGACAACGGCTCAAATTGGGGGCTGTCACCTTTATCCCCAATCTCTCTATTTAAGTTGTCTCCTTGCAAGCTAAGGGAGGTAGACCCTTTTAGAAATGAAGATGAAGAATCCAGGAGACACAGCTAAGACATCAAATACTTGATAAAATGAACGAGATTCCACAGATCTAAATTAGATTTCACGCTTAAGACCAGTGCCTTATGGAGTCAAACAGAATCCCGTTATGCAATTATAAACAAGTAAGTGACGATTAACTGTTGCTTATTAAAACACGATTGATCAATGATTTTCAATTGAAAAACACCACAACCATGCATTAAAATATCTTAAACCCACAACAATATTATCACAAGATGAAAACACCAGATATTCGCAATATTTCCAGATTTATGATGCTTCAATTAACTTCGATCCAGAAAAAGTTTCTATAGTCAAAACTTTAGATAAAAATAATTTAGCGCACTTGACTATAAAAAAAATTTGAAAATCTTTTTTTTTATGTTTTTTGTGTTTTATAGATTTTTTTTTTAGAATTTTTTATTTTTTAATCTAAAACAAGCTAAAAAAAATCTAAATCTAAATTAAAATACAACTAAAATTAAAACTAAATGAAACTTAAAAATTTAAAATCTAAATTAAAATTAAATTAAAAGTTAAAACAAAACTAAACTAAGGCTAAAAGTTAGAAATTAAAAACTAAAACTATAATCTGAAACACAAATTAAAATTTAAACTAAATTACAATTAAAATAAATCTAAATTAAATCTTAAAATAAAACAAAAGTTAAAACAACCCAATTTAAATCTAAAACCTACGCTATTTAATGAAAATCAAATCTTAAAGTTAAACAAACTAAATCCTAAAAATATAAATCCTAAATTAAAGAAAACTTTACGCTATCCAAGTCTAACAAAATCGTACTCAACAAAATCTAAAATTTAAATCTAAATTGAAACTAAACTAAAGTATATACATAAAAATGAATCGCATGAAAATTAAAACATAGCTGAAGGGAAATCGATCAAAAAAATAACGCGTATACGTGCTAAGTGTGCCTTTGTCGTTTTGATTGAGTTTGCAGGCTGGAACTTTGAAGCAGCGGAGATGGCTTGGACAGCCAACAGAGAATAAGAAAACGTGAGGCAAGAGGAATGCAGGCGGCAAGATTGATGGGCAGAAAGAGAAAGTCGACGGCTGGTAGACTGCAGGAGCGAGAGATAGGAACGACTTGCAGATCGAAAGGGAGAGCTGAGGGCTACGCAAGACGTCAAGGGAAAGAGGAAATCGATGGCAAACAGAAAGAAAGGAATTATGTAGCATGAGGAAGGCAGGAGAAATGTAAAGGCTGAAGGATGGTTGATTGAGAGCAGCAATGAAACCCAGCACATTTAAATCACCCAAAAACTTAAAAACTCTTCAACGTAAGCTCAGATTTGTATGCTCCTTTAAACCAAAATAATGCTCAGATTTGTCCACAGTAGGAGTTTGAGGCTGGATCTGGCCTTTGGAGGCTAGATCTGCCTTAGATCTAAAAAAAATTCTGATTTGAACCCTGAAACTGTAAGAAACCAGCCAGAACTGAAGATACACACACCAAGAAACGATTAAACCCTTACAGTCTTGAAAAATTTACAAATATACAAGCTAGTTTACAAATTTAAAACCCTCATGGTTAGATCTGAATCCGTTATAGCACAATTTTCAGAGATTTAAAGTTTTAGTGAGAGGCACAGGCCTTTGAAACCCTGCAAAATCACAAATATCGTAAGATAGACCTGGAATTTAACAAATAAAGAGCTTATCAGATTTATGTTTATTGGGAGTCGGCTGGTCCAACCGAAGACTTCCCCAGACGCCCAATCTTTAAAACAAATTTCCCTGCACACTTAGATCTGAATCTTAGATCGATAGAGATTTAAGAAAACAACATGAGACCTTTGCAGAAAAATCAAAATGTTATTTTATAAACCCAGAAAACTGCACAAGATACCTGTATGCAGATTAATCCATGAAGGCCATCAACCATAAAATACAAAAAACAAAGTAGCAGAGTTTAGAGACGATTCACCACACAGATCTGAGAAGGAACATCCAGATTTGTAACCCCAAAGTCTTTATGCTTTATTCCTCAAAAATTTACAAGAGCTTCTAAGAGCAAGTGCACGATCTTGAGATCGGATGACTTAAGAATGAGAAAGACCTCTAAATTTATAGGACAAGATCTCTAACGGCTAGTTTGGATGATCCTCGTCAAAATAATCTCAACCGTCCAAAAGATTTAATTATCTTTTAATCCGAAGCGTTGAAATTAAAATTTTGGAGAAAAAACGAATTTATTATTTAATTCAATTTTAATTACCCCAAAATTTTTGTCAAACATACAAAGACCAAGGGTCCCAATATTTCTTAAAATTCTCAATATTCCTTGGCATGGGGCTGCCAAAATCATTTTCCAAGGACCCACAAATTTTTCCTTTAAAGATTTAATCCTAACTTAGGACCCTAAATTAATTAAATTTCTGGTTTAAGATTTTTTAAATTAATTGACCAGAAAATTTAATTAATTGTCTGAGAGGGGATTTTAATTATTTGTCCAACCCTCTTTACATAAGATAATACATTTACATACATGAAGGGGGAATACCCATTCGTATAGACCCTCAAATAAATACCCAATTTTGCGACTCAAAACATAATCTAGTAGACCAAGTAGCTCAAACTACTTTTACAAGGACTCGATAGAAAACACTAGGATTCACTTAGTATGCTGATGAAAAAATCCACCCTAGCTTTGGGGTGAGGCTGGAGGGAAAAACTCTGCCGATCACTTTCGTGAATCAGTGAGACAAAAAACCTCCTAAGATAGAGATCATCAACAACATACTAGGCTTACCTAGGTTGTTACATACATTGACAATCTTACTTAGATCATTTACATCATTACATGCAGAATGGGTTTACATCATTTATAACAATGTCTTTATCGATGAAATGCGGATGACCTACATGGCGCAGAAGAGCGCAACTCCACGTCGAGACGACGGAGGCTCCATTTGAAAAAATGGGGGTGTCTTTGCTATAGGGTCGTTGACAAGTGGGTCCGCAGGTGGGATTTGCATGAGTGAGTGACGGTCAGGGAGGATGAGGTGTTTGCGGCAGGCCAGTGGAACTCAGATGGGGCTTAAGGGGTCTAGAAAGCCTTCGGTCCTGGTGGGGGCCTGTTGATGATGCTAGATTTTGTGTGATAGCTCCTCCCTGTGCGAGCAAAGAGCGGATTAGGAGGTGAGAGTGCCGTGGGGAAACCATGTGCCAGGATCTCCCTAGGTGCAAGTGCCTAAGCCGATGTGAGATACTTCCTCTACGTGGACTTGGTCTCACTTGGAAGATTTCAGAGGAGCAAGCGTGGAAAACATTGCAGCTGAGATTGGGCACCCTTGAGTCTCTTTTGGAGGACAACATGATAGTGTCCATTTTCGAGCCAAAGTGCAACACCTTGATGGAAAAAGGTGATTGCAAGCCTGACAATTGTGCAGCTCAAGAGTTTGGCCAACTAGGAGCATGATCGTGGAGCCTGAGACGTGTGTGTGGAGAAGGACTTCTACAACAGATGATGGGCAGTCCTCCCAACCTGTGTTCATTGTGGGAGATGGACATCTTGGAGTGATAGGTGGCAGCTCTTCGTGCCCTATGTTGGCCTTCATCGTTGCAGCAAAGGAATACCATAGTGGGTTGAAGTCCCTGAGTAGTTGAGGAGCAGGAGTGGGCAGATTGTGAGTTGTTCACAAGTGGAGTTGTGAAAAACTCGACAAGAGTCTCGATGTGTTTTCACCTTGATGGACTAAGGCACAACTAGAGAGAATATTGGATAGCCAATATTTAGTGGCCATATGGACTTGGAGCATTGATAGAGGTAGGAGCTACAACTCGGAAGCTGAAGGATTGGGCAAGTACAGGGTATGACCGAGAAGGCTGAGAGATTTCACTACAGCCAGATGGTCAAAGTATCTTGTTTGTATCTTGTACTAGTGGATGTATAAGGGCCATTATCATTGATATGGGAGCCTTTGACTATTGTATTATATGTTGTTAATATAACGAAGTTGGGTTGAAAAATTGAAAAGTTGTCTATATCCTATGCATATGTGATCTGCTGTTGTTTATATTCTGTTGTGCAAAGTAGTTTTGTTGAGATTCTTGGTTTGGTAACGTCAATTTAAGACTCTATCTCCCCCACAGAAGCTTGGGAGACAATCCGACGTAGGGTTGTAACTACCCGAAGAGAGCAACACAAAGGGACAACAACACTTGGAGGAGGAGCCGCGACAGAGGAGCAATTTACGTGTTTGTGGGTGGTTGGGGAGCGCGATTTGTGCCTAACCGTCCCAAAAATTGCAAGATTGCGAGTCACAACATAAGTGTTTTTGTATACGGTAGGTCACGATTTGGTGATCGGATTTGGATCGATTTGACGGGAAGCTTGAGGAGACCTTATGATTTGTTAGAGGAGCCCACGTGTATTGTTTGGATTGTTCGGAAGCCTACCAAGCAGCTAGGAAGTGACAGCCAAAGAGCTATCGGGTGGAAAACAAAGAGGACATCAACAAGGTGAGTTCGAGATGTTCCCTTGGTTGATGAGTTGATAATTGTCCTAGGTGGAGGACATATTGATGTGGCCCCGGTTGTGGAAATAGCTCCTCTATTGTAGGGAAAACGACATATTGGTGGAGTCTGTGGGCAGCCATGTGTAAGGGTCTCCTAGGTGTGGGGATGCCCTAACTAGGAGCAGATACTATAGCGCGGACTTGGACTCTCATGGATTGTTGGAGGGCAGCATGAGAGAGGACCATGTGTGTATGAGATTGGGCACTTATGGTCTACTAGAGGATAGTGTGATAGTGTCCATGTTGGAGCCCGGTGTGCAACACCTTGATGGGCAAAGGTGGTTGCTAGAGTGGCAGTTGATGAGCTCAAGGGTCTGATCAACCAAGAGCAGGATTGTGTAGTCTGAGACTTTTGTGTGGATAAGGACTTCTATAGCAAATGATGGGCAGTCCTCCTACCCCGTGTTCATTGTGGGAGATGGACATCTTACAGTGATAGGTGGCAACCCTCTATGCCTTATGTTGGTCTTCATCGGTGCAGTACAGGAAGACCATAGTGGGTTGAAGTCCCTGAGTAGCTGAGGAGCAGCAGCGGGCAGATTGAGAGTTGTGAACAAGTGGAGTTGTGAACAACTCGACAGGAGTCTTGATGTGTTATGCCCTTGATGGACGAAGGAATTTGTTGAGATTTTGGGGTGTTGGGGTAGCATCGGATGTGCTCTAGCTCCCAAACTTTGTGGAGGGACTAGAGTACATAAGATCTCCAAGACCCAGAAAGCGTTTTGGGGAATTCCATCCGGTTTAAGATATATTTAATTAATTACTCTTTTTAATTAAGGACCCCAAGTCTAACTTAGGAAAATTAAAAGATTAAAGTTAATTAAATTAAACATGTGATGAGAATGATTTAAGTGACACGGATCAAGCATCTTCTAATCTTAGCCGTCGATTCAAGATTAGATCACAGTCATTGATGTTTCAATGAGAAAAGTATAAGAAGAGGGCTTGGGGTCAGTTGGAGAACACACACACTAGTAGAGCACTGAAGCTAAGTTGGAATTCAAGGGCATGGTTTGCTAAGAATTTCAGAAGTGTTTCAGTTGCGGAGAGGGGCAGTATTGGCGGGGACGATGGTCTAGTCCAAGGCTAAGAGTACAACAAGGGCAGAGAAGCAGTAGACCGAGGCAGCGCAGAGGCAGCAGCTATGTAGCTCAGCCGAGATTCCAATAGGGGCAACCTAGAGGCATCAGGAGCTACGCAGAGCTAACGTAGGCCCAAAAAGGGCAACGCAGAGGGAGTAGGAGGCCAAGAGCGCTGACGCATGCCCAGCCAGGGCAGCGCAGGGACAGCGTAACCCATTCTAGGGTGACGCAGGCCCTTCCTGAGCAGTGCAAAGGCTGACACAGGCCAACAGGGCTGACGCAGAGGGCTTCAGAGCAGCGTTGGGGTTTCTAGAGGCCAGAAAAGGCTGAGTTCTGTAAATCCCATTTAATGGTGTGAATCAGTCAGTTTTCTGTCTCTAGAACAGAGGTATAGCTGCAATTTTTATTTCTCTGTCGGGTTAACCAGTTTGGTGACCAGATCTGTTGTACTTAGAATCTGCTTAATAATAAAAGCCCTCCAGAGCTAGAAGACCGGTTTTCCTGCATTGGGTTTTTCCAGGGACAGTTGTCCAGAAAATCCTTGTGTGTCACTTTGTCATTATGCATGTTATTCAATTCAGATCAGTATCTGTAGGTTGTTAATGTATTTACTTCGATGATAATGTTGAAGATTTCAGATTAATAACTTGTGTAAGTAGGAGAAGTAAATCAATAATTTAACAGTAGGGTTTTTGTTTAAGCATATTCAGAAATTTTCACAGGGAAAACTAGAGAGTAGATTGGATCGTCGAGATTCACTGCCAGATGGACTTGGAGCATTGATAGAGGCAGGAGTTGCAGATCGGGAGTCGAAGGGCCAGGCAGGTACAGGGTAAGACCCAAAGGAGCTGTTAGAGCATGCTCTAACCAGATTGTCAGAGTATCTTGTTTTGTATCTTGTACTAGTGGATGTATGAGGACCATTATCCCTGGTACGGGAGCCCTAGACTATTGTATTATATGTTGTTAATATAACGAAGTTGGGTTGAAAAATTAAAACGTTGTCTATATTCTGTGCATATGTGATTTACTGTTGTTTATATTCTGCTGTGAAAAGTAGTTTTGTTGAGATTCTTGGTTTGGTAGCGTCAGATATTTTAAGACTCTATCCTAGACCCAAGGCCATGGAAATTCAACGATCTGCCCCATAACCATGGCCATCACCCTGGTTCCATAGGGCCCTGGATGAGCCTCCTTTATCATTCAAAAACCCATGATTGTCCCAACCCCTAGAGGGCAATGAACCACCCCACCAAAAAGGGGATATCCACTATTATATCTTACACATCATGCTCTTATCCTTTGAGCCCAAAGCAATTAATCAAAGAAATATCATAAAATGCAAAAGACATATAAAAAGGGTTGAAAAATCAAGGTCGGGGCACCTCATGTACCATGATTTCTCCCTCCTATACATTATATTCCCAGGTGTGGGCTTCATTTTTTCTAGCTACCCTTGTACCCCGATATGTGGCCCAGGGTTGCCCCTTTCATTCCCTATTCCATTCACCTCCCGGGAAGTCCTGGTTACCAGGTGCAAGCCCCGGAAGTGATGATTGATGCTATGTGATTCATTTCACTAGTTACAATCCCACTTCTTCACCCCTGTGAGCATCACTCGATGCAATGAGTGCTAAGTAGACTATTCAAAGATCATGAGAAATTAGTCAATTACGACTACCTCTCATGGAAATGGTCACAGATGAATGACTTAATTAACGCAGTTGAATCCCAAAAATGATATCTAATATAATGCACTGCGGAAACTCCTCATACTTAAATACAAAGAATAAAGGGAGCTCTCCTTGAATGGTTCATGAGGCACAATACTTGCTAAGGTTTTGCAAATGGGGTAGGAAGCTAAGTGGGCTTGATTATGGGGGAAAAGTCCACATTGAAGCATGCTTGATCCAGAGGAGTTCTAGGATGAGTGACCTCCTAGGAAGTCCTGGTTACTGGGTGCAAGCCCCGGAAGTGATGATTGATGCTATGTGATTCATTTCACTAGTTTAAATCCCACTTCTTCACCCCTGTGAGCATCACCCAATGCAATGAGCGCTAAGTGGACTATTCAAAAATCATGAGAAATTAGTCAATTATGAGTACCTCTCATGGAAATGGTCATAGATGAATGACTTAATTAACGCAGTTGAATCCAAAAAATGATATCTAATATAATGCACTGCGGAAACCCCTCATACTTAATGAGTGTTGAGTGGACTATTCAAAAATCATGATAAATTATTGAATTACGACTACCTTTCATGGAAATGGTCATAGATGAATGACTTAATTAACGCAGTTGAATCCCAAAAAATGATATCTAATATAATGCATTGTGGAAACCCCTCATACTTAAATAAAAAGAGTAAAGGGAGCTCTACTTGAATGGTTCATGAGGCACAATACTTGTATAGGTTTCGCAAATGGGGTAGCAAGTTAAGTGGGCTTGACTGTGGGGAAAAACTCCACAGTTCAGTTAAGCGCGCTTGAGCCAGATGAGTTCTGGGATGGGTGACCTCCCGGGAAGTCCTAGTTACCAGGTGCAAGCCCCGGAAGTGATGATTGATGCTATGTGATTCATTTCACTAGTTTCAATCCTACTTCTTCACCCCTGTGAGCATCACCCAATGCAATGAGTGCTAAGTGGACTATTCAAAAATCATGAGAAATTAGTCAGTTACGACTACCTCCCATGGAAATGGTCATAGATGAATGACTTAATTAATGCAGTTGAATCCCAAAAATGATATCTAATATAATGCACTGCGAAAACCCCTCATACTTAAACATATAATTATTAATACAACAGTTTATGGCTCTCGTACTAGGTATAATGGCCCTCATACATTCAGTAGTACAAGATACAAAACAAGATACTCTGACCCTCTGGTTGTAGCATGCTCTAACAGCTCCTCTCGGTCGTACCCTGTACGTGCCCGATCCTTTGGCTCTAGATCTACAACTCTTGCCTCTATCAATGTTCCAAGTCCATCTGGCCACTGAATCTTGACAATCCAATTTGCTCTCTAGTTGTCCCTTCATCCATCAAGGGCACAACACCTCAAGACTCATGTTCGAGTTGTTCACAACTCCACTTGTTAACAACTCTCAATCTGCCCACTGCTGCTCCTCAACTACTCAAGGACTTTAGACCACTATGGCCTTCCTGTGTTGCAATGATGAAGACCAACACAGGGGGAGGGCTGCCACCTATCACTATAAGATATCCATCTCCCACAATAAACACAGGCTAGGAGGACAGCCCATCATTTGTTGTAGAATTCCTTCTCCACACACAAGTCTCGGGCTCCACAATCCTGCTCCTGGCTTATCAGACCCTTAAGCTCATCAACTGCCAGGCTAGCAGTCACCTTTGTCCATCAAGGTGCTACACTTCGGCACCAACTTGGACATTATCACGTTGTCCTCCAACAAACCATAAGTGTCGAATCTCGTCCACACTTGGTTCTCTCTCACGCTACCCTCCAACAGTCCACGAGAGACCAAGTCCACGCTATAGCATCTACAC
Organism: Pinus albicaulis; assembly: GCA_034641835.2. NCBI lineage: Eukaryota > Viridiplantae > Streptophyta > Pinopsida > Pinales > Pinaceae > Pinus > Pinus albicaulis. The sequence continues at coordinate 16,331,377 of CM076583.1, forward strand.
CTAGTTAGGGCATCCCCACACCTAGGAGACCCTTACACATGGTTACCCACAAACTACACCAATCGGCCTGTTGACCACACTTTGTCAACAACCCCATAGTAGTACACCCCCATTTTTTCCAATGGGATTCATCATGTTCGACGTGGTCGCGCCATTCAAATTCCATCAAATTCCATCATCAATCGACAGTTTTATGAATAATGTAAACCCATTCTACATGTTTATGATGTAAATGATCTAATTAAGACCGTCATGTCTGTAACAATCTAAGTAACCCTAGTATGTTGGTGACGATTTCTATCCTAGGACGTTTTTTGTCTCACTGATTTACTTGTGTTTTTCGACACAAGTTATCGGCAGAGTTTTCCCCTCCAGCCTCACCCCAAAGCTAGGGTGGATTTTTTCATCAGCATGCTAAGTGAGTCCTAGTGTTTTTTATCGAGTCCTTGTAAAAGTAGTTTGGAAATAATCCTAGCTAGTTGGCTAGATTATTTTATTACAAGCTACTTGGTCTACTAGATCATGTTTTGAGTCGCAGAATTGGGTACCTATTTGAGGGTCTATACGAATGGGTATTCCCCCTTCATGTGTCTAAAAGTATTTATCTTATGTAAAGAGGGTTGGAAAAATAATTAAAATCCCCTCTCAATTAATTAATTAAATTTTCTAGCCAAATTAATTAAAAATCCTAAGCCAAAAATTTAATTAATTTTAGGTCCTAGGTGAGTATAAATCCTTCAAAGACAAAATTCGTTGGTCCTTAAAAAATGAATTTTTAAAGGCCCCAGACCAAGGGAATATTGAGAATTTTAAGAAATTTTGGACCCTTGGGCCTAGGTGGTTAAGTCAAAGTAAAAATTTTAAGGTAATTAACTCAAAAATAGTATTTTTGAGTTAATTAAAATGAAATTAAATGATAAATTCGTTTTTCCTCAAAATTATAATTTCGACGGCCCAGATTAAATGATGATCAAATTTTTTCGACGGTCGAGATTATTTTGACATGGATCAACCGAACTAGCCGTTGGAGATTTTGTCCTATAAATTAAAGGTCTTTGTCAGTCTTGAGTCATCCAATCTTAGGATCGTGCACTTGTCTTGGAAACTCTTGTAATTTCTTTTGATCTATAAAGCATAAAGACTTTGACAGATTCTGGATTCTCACATTCCTCCGATGAAGCAACGTGTCCCCATCCAGTAAATCTCAATAATTTGTTATTTCAGCGTTTCATTTTGCAGTTAGAGTAGATTTACTTTTCATGTTAAGTAGAATAATAAATGAAAGAAGAGCTTCTATCATGTGATCACATCCAGTTTTCTTGCCTCACCGTCCAACTCCTCGCTCATCGACCTGCACAAACAAAACAAACAAAAAGAGAAGCACTCAAATGAAAAGACATACACAAAGCCTCGAGTCCATGTGTTTAAATATTTTGTGTGGATTCAAAGTTTTGAAACAGCGTTAGTTTAGATGTAGTTTTTTTTTTCGACTTTAGATTTAAATTTTTTAAATTGTAAAGGGTTAGCGTTAATGATAGGCTTAGTTTAGCTTAAGTTTTCAATTTTTTTAATTCGATTTGGATGTTAGTTTTAGTTAGGTTTTAATTTAGTTCTAGATTCAATTAAATTTTTGTTTTAATTTTTAGATTTTAAATCTTTAGATTTAATTTAGTTTAATTCTAATTTAGTTTTAGTTTTAATTTGTGTAGTTTTAGATTATAGTTTCAGTTTAGATTTTGAATTTTAGAGTTAGAATTTCAATTTTTTATTTTTTTTTAGATTTAAAAAATAAAAAATAGAAATAAAAAATTTACTTTTCGTTTTAGCTTTTTAATGTTTAGATTATAATCTTAGTTTAGATTTTAAATGTTAGTTTTCTTTTGATTTTTTTTAGAATCTCATTTTTCTTTTAGGATTTAAAAAAAATAATAAAAAATTCAAAAAAGCCTCATAGTCAAATGAGCTTTTAATTTTTTATCCTAAGTTTGACTATACAGGAACATTTTAAATTTCTGGATTGGGTCATTTAGAATATCATAAATTCGGAAATATTGCAATGATCTGACATTTAATTTCAATGGTACCTTCATGATAATATTTTTTATCTCAAATTTAAATCGTTGGTTCAAAGTTTAATATTTAGCTGTGATTGATGATTTTAGAGGTATCTTTAATGGTGGTTTTAAGTTGCTTGAGATTGGTATATAATTGTTTAAAGTTCACTTTGGAAATATTTCAAGTAATGATAAATCGCATATCTTTATCCAACATGGTTAATGCATAATTGTGAGGGTTTTTCATCGAATATCATTGTGGTCATTTTTGTTTTCATAGCAGCAGTTATACATCAATTACTTGGCTTAAATTGCATAATGGGATCTTTTTAACTCCATAAGGCACTGGTTTTAATATAATTGGATCCGTGAAATCTCGTTAACCTCATCAAGTACTTGGTTATTTGACTGTGTCTCCTAAGTTGGTTGACTTGCAACCAATTCTATTCCTTCATTTTTGTTAGGGTCTACCTTCCTTAGCTTGTAAGGAGACAGCTTAGATAGAGAGATTGGGGATCAGGGTGACAGCCCTCGATCTGAGCCGTTGTCGCAGTGCCTAGACATTCTGTGCGACAACATTTTTTGGCACCATTGCCGGGGATAGAGTTTTTTGTCCTTGGTCTTGACTCTTAACGACATTTCCTAATCTTCTAATCTTCTTTCGCCATTCATTAGCCTGTCACAAGGGATCATATTTTCTGGCGTCTCTTCATCTCTTCATCTATTCGTCATCATATCTTTCGTCATATCACTAATCATTTCATCATCGTATCTTTAGCACCTGGACATTTCGGTTGGTTTCTTGTTTGGGTGGCGACTCCACTTATTCATCAATTTACTCCCAGACAAGAATCCCCCCCTGATATCCATCTGCTACTCTCGATTATTCTTCTGTTTTAGAATTAGTTTCATGTTCAAGTGGCGACTCCAATTCTTTCATTTCTTACGAGAATTTCTACTAAGAAGTTCGCTTCTTATGGATCTCTTGATTTTTCTTGAACAAGGATCTCTTTCTGAAACATCCATTTGGTTTTTTCATTTAAGTAAGTCATCATGGATGATCCTTTTTATGACATGCCAATGGAAGCCATTTGAAAAATGCCTGTGTTCTCAGGTGTTAATTCAGCCGCTGCTCGAAAGCATCTCTTAACGATTACTCATATAATAAACAGATATTGTCTTCCTTCACAATATAATCGAGAAGATATCAAGATACGTCTCTTTTGTTGTTCCTTAGATGGTGATGTTATGAAAGGGTTGAGTAATTGGCCTGAGAGTTATATTGCTTCTTGGCAAAGTATCGTCAAAGCTTTTATAGATAAATATATAGAACAAGATGATTCACCTTGTGCTCCCAGTATTGTGCAAAATAATGAAATTGATCTTGTAGAGAACTCAACTATCAGCAAGAGTTTCCAGACAGTACCACGACAGCACAAATCCATGATAGTGGTGAAGCAGAAACAAGTTGTCAAATCACTATTGACAATGATAAGCATCTTGTTAACGAATTGATTCAGATGGTTAAGGATATACAGCGATATCAAGCTCAGGTAATCAAGAATATGGAGGCCAACCAGGGTCAAATCATTAAGAATATGGAACTTAACCAAGCAAGATTAACAACTGATCATACCAGGGAAATTGATGCTATACAAAACAAGTTGTTAGCCTTAGAGGAAAACATAACAATCATGGAATTCACTCACTCCAATCAAATGATTGCCATGGAAGAAAAGCATATTGAAGAAATGACGATCATGGAATTTAGTCACTCTAATCAAATGGCCACCATGCAAAATCATTTGATCACCATGGAAGCAAATCATGAGAAAGAAATGAACTATATTCATAATTGCTTCATGGCCATGAAAGCGGGTAATGATAAAATTATAAAGGACATGGAAACTGGTCAAATGTCTCTTCAGCACAGGTTATTGACTGTTGAAAAGAGTCATGCGAAGGAAATCAGTACTATAAAGGTTAAGCATTCTAATCAAATGACTGTTATTCAGAATAAGTTGGAAAAAATGGAAAGATTACATATGCAAAATATCCAACCCAGGTCAGAATTGTCAACAAATCATAGGCCTCCCAGTTTGCTGAAGCAAGCTCCATCCTATTATGAGGAGACCATTTCTTACAATGAAAAGTGGTTGATTGAAGGTGACCCGGATAAAAGGAGAACCGAAGGGAATCAGGTTAACACATCACCCTTGACAAAGCAGATGAAGAATGAAGGGAGGCATGTCACACATATATTGTTTACTTTGTCTGAAAGTTCACAAACAAAATGTTCCACATCATCAACAATACAATCTTCCACGAAGAAGAGCCTGAAGCGAAAAAGAAAAAGAATAAGGAAGCGGTTTGATTCATCTAATGGCCAAGAGCGGCTTGAAATTCGGATAAGACAGACTCCTACAATATGCAAGATCGGTCGTGGCACATCTGAAAAGCAGCTTACAGACTTGCCTGAAAGCTGGCAAATGCTCAGTATGCACTATATTGAACACATCCAATGCCACAGGGCATCCTTTGTATTGTATCTCTAATCTTACACCTTGTTATTTCAGCGTTTCATTTTGCAGTTAGAGTAGATTTACTTTTCATGTTAAGTAGAATAATAAATGAAAGAAGAGCTTCTATTTTTCATGTGCTTAATGTTATATGATGATATTTGGATGGACGCTACTTATGTAATCTTGTGTGTTGCATGGATACAGATTCTAGATTCTCACATTCCTCCGATGAAGCAACGTGTCCCCAAGTAGAGCCAGATGTTGACCACACTTTGTCAACGACCACATAGCAATACACCCCCATTTTTTCAAATGAGATTCATCATGTTCGACGTGGTCGTGCCATTCAAATTCCATCATCAATCGACAATTTTATGAATAATGTAAACCCATTCTACATGTTTATGATGTAAATGATCTAAGTAAGACTGTCATGTCTGTAACAACCTAGGTAAGCCTAGTATGTTGGTGACGATTTCTATCCTAGGAGGTTTTTTGTCTCACTGATTTACTTGTGTTTTTTGACACAAGTTATCGGTGGAGTTTTCCCCTCCAGCCTCACCCCAAAGCTAGGGTGGATTTTGTCATCAGCATGCTAAGTGAGTCCTACTGTTTTCTATCGAGTTCTTGTAAAAGTAGTTTGGGAATAATCCTAGCTAGTTGGCTAGATTATTTTATTACAAGCTACTTGGTCTACTAGATCATGTTTTGAGTCACTGAATTGGGTACCTATTTGAGGATCTATACGAATGGGTATTCCCCCTTCATGTGTCTAAATGTATTTATCTTATGTAAAGAAGGTTGGAAAAATAATTAAAATCCCCTCTCAGTTAATTAATTAAATTTTCTGAATATTCGTTATTGATAGTTTCTCTTGGATTCAATCAACAGTATAAGGTGGACAGGTCGAGAAAATGGCAACCGCTAGGGTTTCGTTTGGCTCTGCCGCCGCCTTCATCGAAAATACAGTTCCCGCGCCTGCATTTCCTGACCCTGCCGTCTTCACATTCGATGGCGAATGCACTGTAGATGGCAACGATAATGGGGTTCTCAGCACTCCGAAAATACGCATGGAGGCAGCGCCCTGTGGACTCCGATTCGGGCTCCCTTCTCCTTGCCTCTTCGCGGAGGCCTTCAGCACGGAGAGGTCGTGAGATACAGCAAAAAACTGCCCTGCTGCAAAAGCATTCGCAGACCAGACGATGGCCCCTGCCGCTAACCCCTGCTGCCATATTGGCGGATTCCGGTTTTGGACAGGAGGCAATCCCCTCCCACTCGGCTTTCTGATGCAGAGAAACGAGGCTGTCCACTCCAGCAAAAACGCCCTTTGCTGTCACGAAGCCCCTGCTCAAAAGCGGTCCCCGGCCTCATTTCAAATCCAAATCTTACATCTCTCAGGCAAAACACTTTTGCAATGGGTTTCTTCTTCAGATCTGGTGCTGAATCTCAAACTAAATCTGGAGCGCCGGACTAGGATTCCCTCGGTCCACCAGAGACTTCTCTACCAAGGTAAACAACTTGAGGACCTTCTTCCCCTATCAGTTTACAGCATTAACAGAAATGTTTCTATTGTGTTCACCCTTCGTTTGCGAGGAGGCGTTGCTGGATAGTCTTCTTCTGCCCCTTCTCTCTCATACAAAGATGTCGTACACTCTCAGAAACCCATACCCCCTGAAGCCCCCAAACCCAAGCCTTTTCTGGTTGACAAGTTGGATGATGTTCCCTCTGTTGAGATCTCCCATCCAAATCTAGCAGAAAATCTTCAAAAATTTGCAGAAAAAACCATCATTAGCATATTTAATGGACTTTGGCCGAGTACAAAGGAACTCTACGAATGGATCCACGAAAACTGGACTAGCAAATGCAAGGTCAGATTTTTCTCAAAAAGATTTTTCATAGTACTGTTTGAGCACTCTAAGCATTATGATCTGGCGTTAGAGGAAGGCCCCTGGTTTTTGGGAACAGCAAGGCTCTTCTTAACCCCATGGTTCCCAGAATTTGACCCAGCTACAGCTGTCATCACCAAGACACCTGTCTAGATCAGGCTTCCCAACTTACCGATCCATATATGGCATCTGGTTGTTTACAGAGACCTGGGCGACGTCTTGGGCCGTGTTGTCGCACAGATTATCAAGGCACCGCGACAACAGCTCAGATCGGGGGCTGTCACCCTGATCCCCAATCTCTCTATTTAAGTTGTCTCCTTGCAAGCTAAGGGAGGTAGACCCTATTATAAATGAGGATGAAGAATCCAGGAGACACATCTAAAACATCAAATACTTGATAAAATGAACGAAATTCCACAGATCAAAATTAGATTTCACGTTTAAGACCAGTCCCTTATGGAGTCAAACAAAATCCCGTTATGCAATTATAAACAAGTAAGTGACGATTAACCGCTGCTTATTAAAACACGATTGATCACAATGTTATTTAATTGAAAAATGCCACAACCATGAATAACAATAACATGAGAATGCTAGATGCTTGAAAATTTTCCAATATTACCCAGCTCGAAAATCAAAATGCTCCACAGTCAAACTTTAGATAAAAATAAAATTAGCGCATTTGACTATAGAAAATTTGAAATTTTTTATATTTTTGTATTTTCTAATTTTTTTAGAATTTTGAAATTTGTATATATATATTTTATTATTTTTTGAATCTAAAATTCAAAATTTAAATCTAAGTTTAAATCTAAATTAAATTATGAAACTAAAAACACAATCAAATCCTAAAGTCAAAACCAAGAAATCTAACGTTAATCTATAACTAACCAACCTTTATTAAAATTTAAATCTAATAAAAATAAAAATTAAACGCTACCCTAACTAACGCATTACGAAAAATTAAATCTAAAATCCAACAACAAAAATAAAAATCGAACTAACCACTAGACCTAGCGACTAAAATGAAAATCTAAAACTATACATTAACTAAATTAAAACTAAAGCTGAGACCTTCCAAAACGAATCCGATTAATGCATATGCGGTCAAATTTCTATGCGTGTGTTTCTTTGTCGTTTTGTTCCTCCAGGTCGACGAGCGAGGAGGGTCGAGCTCAATGGAGGACAGACCCAAAAAATTCCAATCGACTTTGTGTTGATTGTTTGCAGGTTGAAGTCAACGGAGCTAGACGACGTAAGGGAATACTTCGACGGCAGAGACAGCTCGACGTGCAGAACTGAACGGGAGATAGGGACGTCATGGGACAGAGGCTCGATGAGAGCTTGAACGCAACATGGAGATGAGCAGATAGCTTAGAAATCAACGCAGAGGATTGAGGAAAGGCGGACAGTAAAGGACGGCTAATGGAGAGGGCTGAGATATGATGAGCGTGGAGAAGAAATGGCAAGGGCATGAAGAAAATTTCGGACAGGCAGGCAGAGACAACGAAAATACAACGGAAGATGAAGAGTGATAAAGATGGAGCTGATGGGTGAGCTTTTGACAGCGATTTTTCTTTGCAGAGGCAAAATAATCTTGATAAACCCAGTACATAAATTTCGCCCAGCAAACCTTAAAATTTCTTCAGTTTAAACTCAGATCTTATGCTCCTTTAATTTAAAAACAATGTCCAGATTCGTCCACAGTAGTGTTTGAGGCCAGATTTGGCCTTTGGAGGCTCGATCTGCCTCAAATCTTTAAAAAGAATTTCGATTTGAACCCTAAATCTGCAAGAAACCAGCCAGATCTGAAGATACACACCAAGAAACGATTAAACCCTTACAGAAAAATTACAAATTTACAACTAGTTTACAGATTTAAAACCCTCATGGTCAGATTTGAATCCATTTTAACACAATTTTCAGAGATTTAAAATTTTTTGAGAGAGGCACAAGCCTTAGAAAACCCTGCAAAACCACCAATTTTGTAAGATAGACTTGGAATTTAACAAATAATGAGCTTTTCAGACTTATGTTTATTGAGAGTCGGCTGGTCCAACCAAAGACTTCCCCAGACGCTCAATCTTAAGAAAAATTTCCCTGCACACTTAGATCCGGACCTTAGATCGATAGAGATTTAAGAAAACAACATGAGACCTTTTAAGAAAAATCAGAATGTTATTTTATAAACCCAGAAAACTGCACAAGATACCTGTATGCAGATTAATCCATTAAGGCCATCAACCATAAAATGCAAGAAACAAAGTAGCAGAGTTTAGAGACAATTCACCACATAGATCCGAGAAGGAACATCAAAATTTGTAACTCCAAAGTCTTTATGCTTTATTCCTCAAAAATTTACAAGAGCTTCTAAGAACAAGTGCACGATTCTAAGATCAGATGACTCAAGACTGACAAAGACCTCTAAATTTATAGGACAAAATCTCAACCGTTTGGATGATCCTTGTCAAAATAATCTCAACCATCCAAAAGATTTAATCATCTTTTAATTCAGAGTGTTGAAATTAAAATTTTGGGGAAAAAACGAATTTATCATTTAATTCAATTTTAATTATCTCAAAAATATTATTTTTGAGTTAATTACCCCAAAATTTTGACTTTGACTTAACCACCAAGGCCCAAGGGTCCAAAATTTCTTAAAATTCTCAATATTCCCTTGGCCTGGGAATTTCAAAATCATTTTCCAAGGACCCACAAATTTTGCCTTTAAAGATTTAATCCTAACTTAGGACCCTAAATTAATTAAATTTCTGGTTTAAGATTTTTTAAATTAATTGACCAGAAAATTTAATTAATTGACTGAGAGGGGATTTTAATTATTTTTCCAACCCTTTTTACATGAGATAATACATTTACATACATGAAGGGGGAATACCCATTCGTATAGACCCTCAAATAAATACCCAATTCTGCGACTCAAAACATGATCTAGTAGACCAAGTAGCTCAAACTACTTTTACAAGGACTCGATAGAAAACACTAGGACTCACTTAGCATGTTGATGACAAAATCCACCCTAGCTTTGGGGTGAGGCTGGAGGGAAAAACTCTGTCGATCACTTTCGTGAATCAGTGAGACAAAAAACCTCCTAGGATAGAGATCATCAACAACATACTAGGCTTACCTAGGTTGTTACATACATTGACGGTCTTACTTAGATCATTTACATCATAACATGCAGAATGGGTTTACATCATTTATAAAAGTTGTCGATCGGCGATGAAATCTGGATGACACGAGCCTCGAACATGATAAGTCCCATTTGAAAAAATGGGGGTGTACTGCTATGGGGTCGTTGACAAAGTGCAGTCAACATCTGGCTCTACTTGGGGACACGTTGCTTCATTGAAGGAATGTGAGAATCCAGAATCTGCATCCAAGCAACACACAAGATTACATAAGTAGCGTCCATTCAAATATCATCATATAACATTAAGCTCATGAAAAATAGAAGCTCTTCTTTTATTTATTATTCTACTTAACATGAAAAGTAAATCTACTCTAACTGCAAAATGAAAAGCTGAAATAACAAGGTGTAAGGTTAGAGATACAATACAAAGGATGCCCTGTGGCATCAGATGTGCTCAATATAGTGTATGCTGAGCATTTTCCTGCTTTCAGGCAAGTCTGTGGGCTGCTTTTCAGATGTGCCATGTCCAATCTTGCATAATGTAGGACTCTGTCTTATTCGAATGTCAAGCTGCTCTCGACCATCAGACGAATCAAACCACTTACTTCTTTTTTGCTTCTTTCTCTTCTTCTGAGTGGGTTGTGATGTCAGCAATGAGACCACCGTAGATTTCTTGTCCTCATCTTGAAGATGTTCGTACAAAATATCTGAAGAACCTGGAGCGTGACCAATATTATTCTGGATATACTCTGTCCATGGTGACACATAAGCTCGGTCTTTCTCAACATCCTTTGAAACCATAGTTAAGTCCTCCGTGTGATGAGATGGGAATGGCTTTAGCAGACAAGAAGTCTTATGATCTGTTGATGAATCTTCATAATCAAATTTCAGCTGAAACTTTTGTATATGTAATTTTTCCATTTTTTCCAACCTTTTCTGTATGGAACTCATCTCCAACAAGTGATTTTCCTTCATGGTAGTCATTTCCTGGGTGTGTCTTGCTTCCATGATGGACATCTGATTAGAATGATTAACTTCCATCATCTTTAACCTGTTTTCCATGACATTTATTTCCTGTGCATGAATTGCTTCCATGGAAGTTATCTTATTTTGAAGATTGATTTGGTTAGTTTCCATGTTTTGAATCATTTGCAAATGATTGGGTTGCACATCCTTAATCATCTGAGCTGGTTCCTTAACCTGACTTTCATGATCTTCTATATGCATGTGATAGTCCTTACCAACAACATTAATTTGATGGCTCGACCCTGCCATTCTACTAGCTATGATTCTTTTGACAACATGGCAAGTAACCTCTTCATGAAGAGCATTACAGGCTCTACAATAAGGCAGAGCTTCATCCACAAGATTTGCAAACTCGAGTTGATTTGTCGGTCTCTGCTCATTAGATAGGCCTCTTTTCTGCAAAGCATTATTATTTCTAAGTTGGGAATTCTGCATTTGAGCCCTTTCCATTTGGACCAACCTATCATGTAAGACACTTATTTCCTTAGCATGCTCAGAGATCAATTTCGCTTGATTAAGCTCCATGCTTTCAAGCTTTTGCATTAACCTTTTCATAGGGTCATCATCATCTTCTAGAGGTTCGTTTAACTTAGTTGCAACCCTATCAAAACCAGGAATTTCAGACTTCCGAGATGCCCTTTTATCTTTTTCAAGCTCTTCAGCTAAAGATTGACAAGCCTTATAATTCGCAGTTTTAGCCCGCCTTAACTCATATGAAGTATCAGAATCAAAAGCATTAATGTAAAAATTCAGAAGAGATCCATCAGGAGGTTTATGAGTTTGAGATATTTCTCTAAGGATACCATTAAATCTCCTATTAAATTCTTCAGTCATTTCATTTTCTTTCTTTTTTATGGTACTGATTTCTCTTACCAAATGCCTATCTTCCCGTTTATCACAATACTTTTCCTTAAAAGCAGTTACAATGGATTCAAAAGTATTGAATGAATTATCAGGCTTTTCCGTAAACCATTCTGCAACATCCTCGCCAAAAGTAAGAACAAAAGTTCTCATCTTTACATCCTCAAAATTATTACTTGCAATTGCAAATCTATTCCACCAGTTAGTGAAAGCGAACAAATGAGATTTAACACTAACTGCATCATTTCCTTGAAAAAAAGGTAATTTATCCATTTGAGGGAGATCATGGGGATAACCCTGAATATTAGCAAAATTACACGGGGTAAAAACATCCATGATATCGTTTTTAGGATTTTAGAAATAGATCCGTGTTCAAGAATAGTCAAAAAGCACTCAAGAAGCGAACTTCTTAGCAGGAACTCTTGTAAGAAATGAAAGAATTGGAGTCGCCACTTGAACATGAAACTAATTCTAAAACAAAAGAAATAATCGAGAGATAGCAGATGGATATCAGGGAGGGGATTCTTGTCTGGGAGTAAAAAGATGAATAAGTGGAATCGCCACCCAAACAAGAAGCCAACCGAAATGTCCAGGTGCTAAAGATGAAATGATTAGTGAGAAAATGAAAGATAAGATGATGAAGAGATGAAAAAACACCAGAAAATGTGATCCCTTGCAACAGGCTAATGAATGGCGAAAGAAGATTTGAAGATTATAAAATGTCGTTAAGACCAAGGACAGAAAAACTCTATCCCCGGCAACGGCGCCAAAAAATGTTGTCACACAGATTGTCAAGGCACCGCGACAACGGCTCAGATCGGGGGATGTCACCCTGATCCCCAATCTCTCTATTTAAGCTGTCTCCTTGCAAGCTAAGGGAGGTAGACCCTATTATAAATGAGGATGAAGAATCCAGGAGACACGGCTAAAACATCAAATACTTGATAAAATGAACGAAATTCCACAGATCAAAATTAGATTTCACGTTTAAGACCAGTGCCTTATGGAGTCAAACAAAATCCCGTTATGCAATTATAAACAAGTAAGTGACGATTAACCGCTGCTTATTAAAACACGATTGATCACAATGATATTTAATTGAAAAATGCCACAACCATGAATAACAATAACATGAGAATGCTAGATGCTTGAAAATTTTCCAATATTACCCAGCTCGAAAATCAAAATGTTCCACAGTCAAACTTCAGATAAAAATAAAATTAGCGCATTTGACTATAGAAAATTTGAAATTTTTTATATTTTTGTATTTTCTAATTTTTTTAGAATTTTGAAATTTATATATATATATATATATATATATATATATATATATATATATATTATTATTTTTTGAATCTAAAATTCAAAATCTAAATCTAAGTTTAAATCTAAATTAAATTATGAAACTAAAAACACAAATCAAATCCTAAAGTCAAAACCAAGAAATCTAACGTTAATCTATAACTAACCAACCTTTATTAAAATTTAAATCTAATAAAAATAAAAATTAAACGCTACCCTAACTAACGCATTACAAAAAATTAAATCTAAAATCTAACAACAAAAATAAAAATCGAACTAACCACTAGACCTAGCGACTAAAATGAAAATCTAAAACTATACATTAACTAAATTAAAACTAAAGGTGAGACCTTCCAAAACGAATCCGATTAATGCATATGCGTTCAAATTTCTATGCATGTGTTTCTTTGTCGTTTTGTTCCTCCAGGTCGACGAGCGAGGAGGGTCGAGCTTGATGGAGGACAGAGCCAAAAAATTCCAATCGACTTTGTGTTTATTGTTTGCAGGTTGAAGTCGACGGAGCTGGACGGCGTAAGGGAATCCTTCGACGGTAGACACAGCTCGACGTGTAGAACTGAACGGGAGATAGGGACGTCATGGGACATGAGGCTCGATGAGAGCTTGAACGCAGTGTGGAGATGAGCAGATAGCTTAGAAATCAACGTAGAGGATTGAGGAAAGGCGGACAGTAAAGGACGGCTAATGGAGAGGGCTGAGATATGATAAGCGTGGAGAAGAAATGGCAAGGGTGTGAAGAAAATTTCGGACAGGCAGGCAGAGACAATGAAAATACAACGGAAGATGAAGAGTGATAAAGATGGAGCTGATGGGTGAGCTTTTGACAGCGATTTTTCTTTGCAGAGGCAGAATAATCTTGATAAACCCAGTACACAAATTTCGCCCAGCAAACCTTAAAACTTCTTCAGTTTAAACTCAGATCTTATGCTCCTTTAATTTAAAAGCAATGTTCAGATTCGTCCACAGTAGTGTTTGAGGTCAGATTTGGCCTTTGGAGGCTAGATCTGCCTCAAATCTTTAAAAAGAATTTCGATTTGAACCCTGAATCTGCAAGAAACCAGCCAGATCTGAAGATACACACCAAGAAACGATTAAACCCTTACAGAAAAATTACAAATTTACAACTAGTTTACAGATTTAAAACCCTCATGGTCAGATTTGAATCTATTTTAGCACAATTTTCAGAGATTTAAAATTTTTTGAGAGAGGCACAAGCCTTAGAAAACCCTGCAAAACCACCAATTTCGTAAGATAGACTTGGAATTTAACAAATAATGAGCTTTTCAGACTTATGTTTATTGAGAGTCGGCTGGTCCAACCGAAGACTTCCCCATACGCTCAATCTTAAAAATATTTCCCTGCACTCTTAAATAGGACCTTAAATTGATGAGATGATGATTTAAAATAACATGAGATCCTTTAGAAAAATCAAAATGTCATTTTATGAATCCAGAAAACTGCACAAGATACCTGTATGCAGATTAATCCATAAAGGCCATCAACCATAAAATGCAAAAACAAAGTAGCAGAGTTTAGAGACAATTCACCACATAGATCCGAGAAGGAACATCAAAATTTGTAACCCCAAAGTCTTTATGCTTTATTCCTCAAAAATTTACAAGAGCTTCTAAGAACAAGTGCACGATCCTAAGATCGGATGATTCAACACTGACAAAGACCTCTAAATTTCTAGGACAAAATCTCCAACGGCTAGTTTGGATGATCCTTGTCAAAATAATCTCAACCGTCCAAAAGATCTAATCATCTTTTAATCCGGAGCATTGAAATTAAAATTTTGGGGAAAAAAACGAATTTATCATTTAATAAAATTGTAATTAACTCAAAAATATTATTTTTGAGTTAATTACCCCAAAATTTTGACTTTGACTTAACCACCAAGGCCCAAAGGTCCAAAATTTCTTAAAATTCTCAATATTCCCTTGGTCTGGGGCTTTCAAAATCATTTTCCAAGGACCCACAAATTTTGCATTTAAAGATTTAATCCTAACTTAGGACCCTAAATTAATTAAATTTCTAGTTTAAGATTTTTTAAATTAATTGACCAAAAAAATTTAATTAATTGACTGAGAGGGAATTTTTTAATTATTTTTCCAACCCTCTTTACATGAAATAATACATTTACATACATGAAGGGGGAATACCCATTCGTATAGACTCTCAAATAAATACCCAGTTCTGCGACTCAAAATATGATCTAGTAGACCAAGTAGCTCAAACTACTTTTACAAGGACTCGATAGAAAACACTAGGACTCACTTAGTATGCTGATGATAAAATCCACCCTAGCTTTGGGGTGAAGCTGGAGGGAAAAACTCTGCCGATCACTTTCGTGAATCAGTGAGACAAAAAACCTCCTAGGATAGAGATCATCAACAACATACTAGGCTTACCTAGGTTGTTACATACATTGACGGTCTTACTTAGATCATTTACATCATAACATGCAGAATGGGTTTACATCATTTATAACAATGTCGACTGTCAATGAAATCTGGATGACACAAGCCTCGAACATGATAAGTCTCATTGAAAAAATGGAGGTGCACTGCTATGGGGTCGTTGACAAAGTGTGGTCAACAGGCCGCTTTGTAACGGCTGATTATGATAGAGAATTTCATGGTCTCTTCACATATGCCAGAATATGTGCGGAAGTAGACATCAGCAAAGGATTGCCCGACCAAATCATCATCATTCCGTTGCCGCCACTATCACCAAACAAGGCATTTGCAGAACTCTTGCCCCACTCTCCCTGCAAAAAAGAAAAAGGAAAACAGTACAAAGTCCAAATCCAAAAGATGGACTCCTTGTACCTCGCCGCCTGGTGCAGACTCTGATTCCTCAAGCTCAGAAGATGAAGGGAGTGACGCAGTTTCAGATCAGGCTCCTCAGTCGATGCACTTGTCCACCAACGCTCCTGGGCTTCCTCCTGAAACTACGGTCACTCAAAAACGTGCTCATGAGTCTGCCTCCTCTGATTCTGATAAGCAGCACCCTCATTTGGAGAACTCCAGTCTTCAAATCGTCCAAGTTCATACTCACCAGGATGGTTGGGTTAAAGTAAACAAAAAGAAAGGGAAGAAACTTCGTGTGGAAGACTCCACCATTGCTGGGTAGAAGTCAGTTTTTTCCAGCCCTCTTCTCGCTTGTTGTTGTTCCTTGCTTGTCTTTTTTCTCTCATCGGAACCGATGTTGATAGTTTATCATTTTCGGTTGGCCGGTCTCTTGGTTCTCTTGTCTATATTATCTTTTGTACCATATTTTTAATAGAATTAGTCCAATTCAGGGGAAAAATATATATATATAATTAAATTTTCTGGCCAAATTAATTAAAAATCCTAAGCCAGAAATTTAATTAACTTTAGGTCCTAGGTGAGTATAAATCCTTCAAAGGCAAAATTCGTTGGTCCTTAAAAAATGAATTTTTAAAGGCCCCAGACCAAGGGAATATTGAGAATTTTAAGAAATTTTGGACCCTTGGGCCTAGGTGGTTAAGTCAAAGTCAAAATTTTGAGGTAATTAACTCAAAAATAGTATTTTGAGTTAATTAAAATGAAATTAAATGATAAATTCGTTTTTCCTCAAAATTATAATTTCGATGGCCCAGATTAAAAGATGATCAAATCTTTTCGACGGTCGAGATTATTTTGACATGGATCAACCGAACTAGCCGTTGGAGATTTTGTCCTATAAATTAAAGGTTTTTGTCAATCTTGAGTCATCTGATCTTAGGATCGTGCACTTGTCTTGGAAACTCTTGTAATTTCTTTTGATCAATAAAGCATAAAGACTTTGGGGTTACAAACTTTGGTGTTCCTTTTCCAGATCTATGTGGTGATTTATCTCTAAACTCTGCTACTTTATTTTTACATTTTTATGGTTGATGGCCTTCATGGATTAATCTGTATACAGGTATCTTGTGCAGTTTTCTGGGTTCATAAAATGAGATTTTTGATTTAACGGGAAGACTAGTTATCTATTTTTCTGAAGGATCTCATGTTATTTTCTTAAATCTCTATCAATCTAAATTTCAGATCTAAGTGTGCAGGGAATTTTTTTTCAAATGTTTGAGCGTCTGGAGAAGTCTTCAGTTGGACCAGCCGACTCTCAGATTTCGTAAATCTAAAAAAGCCCATTGTTTCTAATTTTTCAAATCTATCTTATGAAATTGTGGTTTTGCAGAGTCTTTTAGGACATGTGCCTCTCTTTAAAAATTTGAATTTCTAAAAAATTGTGCTGAAATGTTTCAAATCTGGCCATGAGTGCCTCAGATCTGTAAATTAGCTTGTAAATTTGTATTTTTTTAGGGCTGTAAGGGTTTAATAATATTTTTTTTGGTGCATATATTTTCAGGATCTGTTGTGGTTTTGCAGATTGTAGGGTTTTCTCAGGATTTTTTTTTTTAAGATCTGAGCCAGATCTAACCCCCGATGGCAAGATCTAGCCTCAGAATCGCTTCTGTGGGCAAATTTGAAAGTTATATGATTAAAGGAGCATCTAAATCAGAGTTTGACGGAAAAATTTTAAGTTTGCTGGACGTTTTAAAAGTGTACTGGGTTTGTTTTTATCACTGCCTTTGTTCAACGCTGCCTAGCCTCTGCGTCCTTTTCCTTGTTGTCCGACGTCCCCTCTTCATCAGCAAATCACTTCTCCATTGCCCGTCCATCCTTCAATTCCTACGCTGTCCAAGTCTGTCGCCGTCCAGCTTTTTTTCAACTTGCATACGCCTTTGTCTCCACTCAGTTTTCCTTACCTGTCCGCTCCCTTTCCTTCGTCCAGCTCTTTCTCTTGCTGCCTTCCTCTCCATCTGCATTTGCTACTTTCCGCAGCCCTCATCCTCGTCCATCTCCCTTGTTTGACGTGCCCTTATCCTCCTTACCTGTCCGCTTTCCGTTCCAACCGTCGTCCTCCATCTCTTTGCCGTCCCTCCTCACGCTGCCCTTCTAACCCGTCCAGCCCCTCTCATTCACGTCCAGTTTTCTTGTCTCACCGTCCAGCTCCTCGCTCATTGACCTGCACAAACAAAACAAACAAAAATAAATGCACGCAAATGAAAAGACATACACGAAGCCTCGAGTCCGTGTGTTTAAATATTTTGTGCGGATTCAAAGTTTTGAAACAACGCTAGTTTAGATGTAGTTTTTTTTTTCGACTTTAGATTTAAATTTTTTAAATTGTAAAGGGTTAGCGTTAATGATAGGCTTAGTTTAGCTTTAAGTTTTCAATTTTTTTAATTCGATTTGGATGTTAGTTTTAGTTAGGTTTTAATTTAGTTCTAGATTCAATTAAATTTTTGTTTTAATTTTTAGATTTTAAATCTTTAGATTTAATTTAGTTTAATTCTAATTTAGTTTTAGTTTTAATTTGTGTAGTTTTAGATTATAGTTTCAGTTTAGATTTTGAATTTTAGAGTTAGAATTTCAATTTTTTATTTTTTTTTAGATTTAAAAAATAAAAAATAGAAATAAAAAATTTACTTTTCGTTTTAGCTTTTTAATGTTTAGATTATAATCTTAGTTTAGATTTTAAATGTTAGTTTTCTTTTGATTTTTTTTAGAATCTCATTTTTCTTTTAGGATTTAAAAAAAATAATAAAAAATTCAAAAAAGCCTCATAGTCAAATGAGCTTTTAATTTTTTATCCTAAGTTTGACTATACAGGAACATTTTAAATTTCTGGATTGGGTCATTTAGAATATCATAAATTCGGAAATATTGCAATGATCTGACATTTAATTTCAATGGTACCTTCATGATAATATTTTTTATCTCAAATTTAAATCGTTGGTTCAAAGTTTAATGCTTAGCTGTGGTTGTTGATTTTTTGAGTTATTTTTAATCGTGGTTTTAAGTTGCTTGAAATTGGCATATAATTGTTTAAAGTTCACTTTGGAAATATTTCAAGTAATGATAAATCACATATCTTTATCAAACATGGTTAATGCATAATTGTGAGGGTGTTTCATCGAATATCATTTGTGTTATCATAGAAGCAGTTATACATCAATTACTTGGGTTTAATTTTTATAACGGGATCTTTTAACTCCATAAGGCACTGGTTTTAATTTTCAAATCTAATTGGGTCTGTGAAATCTCGTTAATCTTAACAAGTACTTGTTTATTTGACTGTGTCTCCCGAATTGGTTGATTCTCAACCAGTTCTTTTCCTTCATTTTTGTTAGGGTCTACCTCCCTTAGCTTGCAAGGAGACAGCTTAGATAGAGAGATTGGGGATCAGGGTGACACCCCCCGATCTGAGCCGTTGTCGCGGTGCCTAGACAATCTGTGCGACAACACGGCCCTTTGCTCTGCAACAGAGGAGCTATTGCACAAATCTGGGCACATCAATATGTCCTTCACCTAGGACACGATCAACTCATCAACCAAGGGAACATCTGCAACTCTCCTTGTTGTTGTCCTCTTGCCTTCTAATCTGATGTGCCTGTTGTCACCTTTGTTGCTTGGTAGGCTTCCCAACAGTACACGTGGGCTCCTCCATACAACTCCTAAGGTCTCCTCAAGTTGCCCATCAACCTGATCCAAATCCGATCACCAAATTGTGACACAACACATACCAAAAGATTGTTGTGACCCCTGCAATGCTGCAATTTTAAAGACTGGTTAGGGCACAAACCATATTCCCCAACCACACACAAACATGCCTAGAGATTGCTCCTCTTGTTGCATCTCCTCCTCCAAGTCTTATTGTCCCTTTGTGTTGCTCTCTTGGACTGTCTCCCTAAGAGGACTGCAGCACCCTTCAGCAGTCCATCTAGGGTTGCAGCAGCCTCTTGGGAGGACTGTCCACACTCCACAACAACTCCAAATCCTTTTGTTGTTCCCCCTATGGTTGCGGCTCCTCAACCAGCCCTTTGAGGCTCTTTTTTTAACCCAAAAACAATTTGCACTCACACACAGCAATCCCAGCCTCCTGTTGAAGATCTTGGACCCCTGAATAGTCCTCTTTCTCCTTGCAAACTTGGCCTCCTAGCTACGTCTAATTTCAGAGCTCAACGAGTTGTCTTCTTATGTCTTCTTACGTATGTATTGCCCAAGTGGATGCCTAAAACAACACAAGTCACCCTTTATTTATAGCCAATAAAGGGGCTCCAACAAATAGATGTAGAGACACATCTATTGGCTTATTTTTACATCAATCCTACATGACTTGAAAACCAATAATTACTTGTCAACTTCAAAAATTCATTTCTCTTCAATGACAACTTTGAATTGGATGATTTTCGATGCATCGAATTCATCTCGATGGAGCATTATCATCCTCATCCATCACATGTTGAAAACTCATCATGGTTTTCACCCAAACATTGATGGGTGCAAAACCCCCAAGCTTGGATTTCAAGCCCACAAGCCTAATTGTGGCGCTTTGACCTCCAACCCTCGAACACTAGGGCTTGAAGTACCTCCCAAACTACACAAAAATCAACACAGATCTCATGCATAAGTTTGTCTCGGCCATATTTTGCATCTTGTGGTACATTTTCCTGTTGAATGTGGCCATTTATGCTTTTACTTTTTCTTTTTCAGTTGCTTCAACCTTTGGGGCATCGTCCAAACCTGACCCAAGGTGGGGCAAGGGAATGGGTAGGCTAACCCTACGTGGACCCAGTGAGGAACTATGGACCCAGGTGGGAGAGATGATGAATGGGGTTATAATGAATGGAAGGGAGGTGATATATGTGGATGAGGGAGCGAGACCATGTGACCAAAATCGAGGTTTCCCAAGTAGTACCATCCTAAAACCAAATGGTCAGTGAAGGAGTTCCCAAAGGACTAAAATCCCAAGGGTAACATCCAAAAGAAGTCAAGGGGAAAGAAGCACAAACTAAGCCCACTTTTTCCGTCGAATCCCCCTGTTAATCCATGCCCAAGAGTGTCCATGATAAGCAAACTCAATACTCAATTACCAAATGACAAGACATACCTTCAAGTTTGGGAGGCCCACCTTCAAACATACGATCATGACAGATGGGTGAGGGACCACATGGTTGGCTCAGGTGGTGGAGAAATGGCAGAATGAGCTAGTTGGTGGTTGCAAGGGGCTGTTGGATACCAGCTGAGGACCATCTTGGAGAAAAAATTTCTCCTAGGGATATCACCCACAAAGTGGTGGGTAACAAGGTCTACTTAGATTTCTTGGATGAGCAGGAAACAGAAATCAGTTGCTCTAAGCACCGCCGAGACCGAATACATTGTTGCAAGTATGGCTTGTTGTGAAGATATATAGTTGAGGAAGCTCTTTAGTGAGCTATTTGAGCACGTGTTGGATACCACCGTTATCTTTTGTGACAACCAAAGTGGGATTCACCTTTCATAGAATTTCGTGTTCCACGACCACTCCAAACACATTGATATTAGGTGCCACTTTATCCGGGATATGGTACAAAGGGGAGCTCCAACACATCGGGATTGATGAGCAGATTGCAGATATCCTCATGAAGCCCTTGGGGAAGGTCGAATCCTTAGCCTTTTGAAAGAGACTTGGAGTCGTTGAAGGACCCTCGGATGAGGGTCCCACTTGAGTAGGACACTGAGCTATGGGAGCTCCTGGGGGCTTGGGGTACTTCTTGGAGCTATGAGCGACCATAAGGTTAGTAATTCACCTTCCATTACAATTGATGACACGTCTGTAGGGTGAGTGGTTCACCTTCCCCTATGATTGATGATATATGCATAGGATGAGTGGTTCACATTCTCCTATGGCATATGAGCATCATGAGTGGTTCAACTTCTATTACAGATGTCCCAGCATACATCCTACCCATGTAGTCTAGGACTCATGGGAAGTACCTCTAATCCGGCCAATGAGTTCGGAAAAGTGGAAAGGGACCATAGCCCTACAGATGGACGCATCATGTACTGTCGTACTCCCTATGTCTAGGATGTGTTAATCTAGGTTGTCATTGATGTTAATATGGCAATAGGATGCTAGATGATGATGAATAAGTGCCAGTCATGTACCTTAATGAATAATGATGAGTAACCAGACTTGTTGAAGGACTAGCTGATGTCCTTTGGTGATCTGGATGATGGAAGACTACATGATGACATGATGCTTCATATGATTGATGATGATTGATGACATTGACGATGACATTATATCCCTATAATGAAGAAGGCAAACAATGAAGAAATCAAACCATAAAGAAGCCCATCACTCGAAGGCATTCTGTCCTACCTCCATTTCTGCATCAATAAATGACCAATCACATAAAAAAATAGTTTTCACTACATTAGAGGCAGAATTTCTCTATGGAACCTTCACCAACCTTAGAGAATATTTTTAGCTTTCTAATGAGCTATCACTTGGCCGAAACTCCAAACAGTGAGGGAGAACGAGAATTTTCAAGTTAAAAAAATTATTTTGGTCTTGGAGCTGACCTGTCCTAGCCTACCTATGTCGGCCTGCCTTAGGGACATGTCTGTTCACGCTTGATTAACATAAACCACTTTTAAAACAGTGATCCGCTTCATTTCTCCATTCATCAATCTCGGTCAAAAATCTCAGATACGTATGAACAGTTCACATCTCGTGAACTTGAAGGGCTACAAGATAAGAGAGTTAGGAAAATTGTTTGGGTTATAAAGAGGTTGGATCATTTGACCCTTGAAGCGGACTTGAACTCGGAGATGGGGTAGGCTACAAGCAGTGTTGGACATTGGGTTCAACGCTCCCGGTGTGTTTCGCGACATGGACTAACCGCCTCTCGTGGATCCTAACTCTGGCGATTGTAGCGGAGACTAATGCCTGCGGGTTTTGGTCTAACGGCAATCGTGATTCCAACAAGTGGTATCAGAGCGACAAGTCTCGAGTTCGAAACTCACCCGACTCACATTGGGAGGGAGATTGTTGGACATTGGGTTCAACACTCCCCGTGTGTTTCGCGACATGGACTAACCGCCTCTCGTGGATCCTAACTCTGGCGATTGTAGCGGAGACTAATGCCTACAGGTTTTGGTCTAACGGCAATCGTGATTCCAACAGGCAGCCTAATTTAGCACAGATATACCTTCTATTTGTGGCTTGAACCTTCCACACAAAGCTTGGATTTCTTGACAGAATTATACCACAGTTTGATTAAATTATTAAGGGTCACACAGAGCTCGGATTTCTGGACAGAACTATATCACAGTTCGATTAATTGTTAAGGGTCACATAGAGCTCAGAATTCTGGACAGAATTATACCACAGCTCGATCATTTGTTAAGGGTCACACAAAGCTTGAATTTTTGGACAAAACTATACCTCATAGTTCGATCAACTCTTGAGGGTTAATAGCACTTCGAACCTCCCACAGAATTTCAGAGTTTTGACACTCGATTACAGTGACCTGAAGAATAGCCCAGGGTTCCTTTCTGAAGCTCTGACAGGCCTCAAAACATTGAACTGTGTCAGTGCTTTTGGATAGTGTTGACAGTGTCATGTGTGCCTTGCACTTATGCAGACATCAGACCCGATTGCAGTGAGTAGAGATCTATTCCTTTGAGATTTGGACACCTTTAAGACAACACTGTAAAGCGTGAAATTGACAGTCATCAATAGTAAAATCTCCCTTCAAAATTGCAGCCTCGGGCCACCTCACAAATTATGTTTAAGAGCTCGGGTTGAACTAAAGACTCATGTGGAGTAACAGGATTGTATACCTATGAAATTATAAGGCAAGAGAAGTGTAAGACTTACAGACCAGTAAAGAAGCGAAGACGGATTGGTGTCCTTGGGGTAGGTGCCCCTAAACTCAAGGTTGGTGCCTTGGTGAAGATAGGGTCAGAGCCTCAAGTCCATGTTGGTGCTTGGCAATCATTGTTCTCATTCATTTGTAAAAGGATCATTATCCTTCCTTCTATAATAAATTATTTATTTCTCTATTTTTGTGTAGAATCTAACTGGTTATAATAACAATTGAAAAGAAATACTAATTCACCCCCCTCTCAATATTTCCAACAATTGGTATAAGACCCAGGTTCTTCAATATTAGCCTAACAGTTGGAAGAAGGATTCTTAGACACAATGAAGAACATAGAAGCAACAGGGAAGTTGCCTATATTTGATGGAACAAATTTTGGTTTTTGGAAGAAGAGGATGTCCTACTATTTGATGTCCCTTGGTCCTAAAGTGTGGCATTCTGTTTTGAATGGGTACAAAGCTCCCTCGACTCTTCCAACTGATCCAAAAGAAAGAAAAGCCTACATTGCTAATGCCAAAGCTCTAAATTCCATATCTAGTGGAATCTCTAATTCTGAATTCACAAAAGTCATGAATTGTGACTCGGCCAAAGAAGTATGGGATAAGTTGATTGCCCTATATGATGGGGACTCCAAAGTTAAGAAGGCAAAGCTTCAAACTCATAGAAGTCAATTCGAAAGTCTGAAAATGGATGATGAAGAAGATATTGCATCATACTTTCTCCAAGTAGCTCAAGTGGTTAACGCTCTTAGAGGGTTAGGAGAAAATGTTGAAGAAAGCACTATTGTTCAAAAAATCTTGAGATCTCTTCCTGACAGATTTGACTCCAAAGTAAGTGCCATAGATGAAATGAAGGACCTAGATACTCTAAAGATGGATGACCTTCATGGAATTCTCGTTGCCTATGAGATCAGAAAAGGAATTCCAAATTCCAAAGCAGCAGCATTCAAAGCCTCAAAATCAACAAAAAGTGGAAAAGGATGGATTAACAACAGTGATGAGTCCGATGCTGAAAATGAATTAGCTCAATTTGTACAAAGCAAAAAGAAGGGAAGACTTCTTGAACAATAAGCTAAAAGAGAAGGAAGATATCTGTGAAAAACGTGAAGCTGAAATAGTATCTCTAAGAAAAGGAATTGGAGCAAGTCAAAAGGAGTTGGCAAAGCTCTCAAGCACTTGATAACATTCTTAATACTCAAAAACCTCAATATGACAAATCTGGAATTGGTTTCAAAGGAGAATCATCAAGTACAAAGAATAATGCAAGGAGTTATGCCGACATACTTTCTTGCCATCCAAAAGAAGAAAAGTCATCACGCCGAGAACAAAGGCCCATCTCAAAACCAAGAATTGAAGGAAGAGCAACTCCAAGGAAGAATGTTGATTCAAGTTACGGCTATTACAACATGTACCAAACTATCTTTCTTGGGTATTGTTACTATTGTCAAAACTTTGGTCATCAAGCTAAGTATTGCAAGGCTCATAAGAATGAAGCACCAAGATTAAAATATCAAACAAACAAACTACGTGGTCCTTATTATCGCTTGTCGCCTACGGTGGCAAGGAACTCAGAAAAGGGGCTGTCACTTATTCCCAATTCTCTCCGTTTAAGCTATCTCCTAGGTTTAGCTAAGGGGGGTGGTCCCTAAAGGAGAACTAAGTAAAAAATGTGAGGTTTCTAGGAGAATTGATTAGAAGGAATTACTTATCAAAGATGACTCAATTCCAAGATGTAAAGAAGCATATAAGTATATGAGCAATATTCAATGATGTGTTCAAAATATAGACCAGTGCTTTAAAGTAAATGACAAGTGCTTACTCAAAAATGAAATCCAAGATACAATGACAATAATCCCACAAAGGAAGTGTTAGACCAAGATTAACATATAAGCATCACTTGCAATAAATGAAAAATTACTTGTAAGAAAGTGCTCAAGTAACGAAGGATAATGACATTAAATATTCATGAGCTAAATAACCACCAAAGTAACAAGTACATGAAATAGAAAAATTGCGAGTAAATTTGTGATGTGAAGGTGCTCTTGGTTTATTTTATTAGTAGAATTCTAAAACAATTTTCAATTTAACTCCTGTCCCCAGACCTCACCCTCACCCGAAATCTGGATCTCATAGTGAGGAGTCCATGGGGGTGGAGGGTCCCTAATGTCTATACAACCAACTTAAGTTGGAGGTTAATTTTTAGAGATGCAAGTCTAGTATGCAAAGTGAAATGCCTAAATGATATGAAAGTGAGTTTGCAAGTGCTATGTAAAAGATGGAGATGATTCATTTAAATATGCTTCATAGTTAGAACAATAACTCAAGTTCCCATAAATTGAAAGTGCTATGCTTCTTTAATTGTAGTATATTGTGAAACTTATCCAAATGAGAAATAGATCACAAAACATAAGTAAGTGATGGCAAACGAGATTGCAAATTAGGAAATTTAAAGGACTATATGATCTAAGCAATTAATGAAATGAAAATATGAGTTATTCACATGCAACTAGATTAGATTAGCAAACGAAATGATGAATGCAAGTGATTTTGTTGAAAAAAAAAAAAAAAAAAAACTAAGCAAAAGAAAGTTAACCACTCAAGAAGATTTCCTCCCTCTAAATGAGTAGGTGAGATACCATGGGAGAAACTTCCCAAGCTCCCTCAAGGAAAGTTAGCTCTTTATTAATGAAAGTGAGGCCCTCTTATAGAAATGAGGGGCTTGGGAAGAGCTTACAATATGCGTTTTAAATTTGCTCTTTCCCAAAGTTACAAGTGTAAGATTTTAAATATTTACTTGTGAGATGTTACAAAGTACATGCTTAAAGCCTTAAGGTGAATGGTGGTTACAATTCCTCAAAAGAATGAGGCTTTAGAAGTAGAGGTGAAGTGATAAGGCAGAACTTGGACTTGAGGTTCCAAATGGAAAAGTGTTCCTTAGCCTATGCTTTAACTCCCTTTCTTCAAACTTAGATTGCTTCCAAGAACACCTATAGGCAAACAAGCAAAAGAGTTAGCATGCAAAAGAAATATTGCTGAAATATGTGAGAGGAAATCACATGCATGCGAAGGAAAAAGTTAGAAACTCTATGCAAGTATAAAATACACTTTATATTACAAATTTCCTCACTAAGATCAGCTTGAAAGAGTTGATTTAGTGAGTGGGAATTAGGATTTAAATCCAACAACTTAGCCTCAAATGCTAGATAGAATAGATATGTGCACAAATGAGAGAAGAAATATATGATTTTTTAGAGATGGAATAGAAGCAAAGGGCTCATGAAACCCCCTTTTAGATAAATCTCTTGATGTTTTATGAGATTGTTGGCTTGAGCAACTTGTGGGATCTTTGATATCCTTGGAGCTGACTTATTCCAACCGAAGAAGTCTTCACACTCCAATACACTTGGCAACCTGTCCTTTGAACACACAAATTTCTGCAAACCAATGCACTTTGCAAAAGAAACTTGGCATATAGAGGCCACGTTGAGTTTGTCATTCCACCGAAAATAACAAGCTACAACAAGAGCACAAAATATACCAAGTCCAAAGGAGATTTGAGATAGCTACAAATCTCCCCTCCCTAGACAATAGTGCCCTCAGGCAAATGCAAAGAAAAACCAACTAGATTGCAATGTGAAGTAAATAAATAACAACATCAAATGAAACAAGTATACCTCATCAACCAAAGAATGCATCACAAGGGAAGCTAGTAACCCCAAAGACTTTCCTTTATTCAGCTCAATAACAATTTCGGCATAGTAACAATAAGCACAAGCTTCAAAAAACCATGATTACAATGAGAGCCCAAGGCTCATTTAAATAGAACTATGGGAGCAAATCCCAATGAAAAATTAAATGACAAGTGGAGAAGTGAGATAATCCAAATGCAAAAACGAGTGGCTGTACACTGTTGTAGAACACCTATAGATGGCAGCCTTATCTCCTTGAATGTCCATCGAATATCCTCAAATATGTTGTGTGCATTTCTTGAGAAACGTGTGTACCAAAGGGATAGATAAGGGGGAGTTTAAGTCTCATCAAATCAACAGTAAAATTAGTGTGAAAATTGCCAAATCATATAGGTATCTTCTAACTAGTGCGTGTATCCTCCTGGCTGCCTGCGTGTGAACTTTGCTGCTTGCCATGTCAGTGAAATGGGGAGACAACTCCTCAATTAACTGTTGTAAATTATCATGCAAATGCCAACCAAAACTTAGTGGCTTACTAACTTCTGCGTGGACTATTTGACTGTTGATATTTTTAATTGACTAGCACTGTTTAGTGGGGGACAAAGCCTGATGCATGTGTCAGTGTTGTCCGCTAAAACTCTACATACATTCCTGGCTGCTAGCTGAGTCTAGAGTTTTTAGTGGGCAGCATATAATTTGAATCTTCAAATTTCCACCACATACCTTTAACAAATCCTTTCCAAATCTGCGTTGATTTCCCTTAGACAGCTACGTGAATTTCTGAGTGGGCCAGCGTGGACATTACTTAAAGCATGTGCATAATTCCTTTTGTTTGGGTTATACGTATGATGTGAAGTGGGCCCCCTCAATTCTTTCTGAAACTTTTACCTTAGAGTTTAATAGCATTTGATTTGAATTAAATCATAGTCACTTCAATCATTTGCTTGTACGTACTTTGCAACTCGTGGGCCATCTTGTGTTAGTTGACTTGGAACTTTAATTTTGAATTGTTGTACCTTATGTGGTGGGCCCCACATGGCTGCCACATCATCCTTTACCTCTCCACATAATCGCCATGTCAAAATTCGACTTATTTTGACTTTGAAAAAATTTATGAATTTTTTCAATAATTCAATTTTTTGAATTTTTTCCTCATTTTTGCCACTGACATTGGAAAAATTGGATTTTGAGGGAGTATAAGTCATTTTTTGATCCCCAAAGTGGGTCCTAGGATAATGCTGGGTCTCTGAGGATGATTTTCGAGTAGTCACACGCCCCAGACATTTCCTAAGGCCACTTATTTACATCATTACATAGAAAATAAATAAAAAATCCCGTTTTGTGCGAAATTTTTAATTATTAAAAAATCCTACTTAGACCTAGTCAAATTTTGTGAAATTTCAGAGATGACCAAGCATGGTAATATACATCGACTCTAAACACTAAGATGCGTTAGGGGCTCAACCTTCAAGCCGTCACCCTGGCTTTGGGGTAATGTAATGAGTGAAAAATCCTAGAAAATTATTCGCCGCTAAAAAGAAGGAATAATTAACCAAGTAAAAAAAACACTCCAAGGTGTACTCGCTTGCTGTTCGAGTCCCAACATCCTAGGTGTGTTACATGGCTTTATTCATCATGCTAGTGACATTTATACAATATCCCCGAAGGGCTGTGGAATCTGAAGACTAAAGAAGAAAATGATGAGAAGAAGAGGTAGAGTTTAAAAACTCTGTTGAACATGATGATATCTGATGATATCTGATGACACAAGTGTCTTCTGGTTCATCCTTGGGCATGGAGTTTTCACATTATCATCAGGTGCCACTCCAGTGGTCAACATGGTTAATGCACTACTTCTTAGGATTGGAGGTATGGCAAAAGCCAGGAGAGATTTTCCTTTCTCAAGGAAAATACGTTGTGAAGCTACTCGAAAGATTTGGGATGGTGGACTGTAAGTTTGCGACTACTTCGATGGAACTCAACTTCAAGAAGTTATGTGGGAAATCCTTCCGAGTATCCACAACTCGTGGGGGCCTTGATGTTCTTGGTGAACTCCCATCCGGACATATGCTTCACAGTGAATACGTTGAGTCAATTTATGGTCGAGCCTCATCACATACATTGGATTGCTGCCAAGAATCTCGAGATATTTCCGGGGCACAACCAACTATGGATTGAGATACACTGCCGGGAATTTGAGGCTCCATGGATATGTTGAAGCTGACTTGGCTGGCAGTTTGGTGGATCGTAAGAGCACATCTGGTTGTTGCTTCTCACTAGGTTCTGCTTCGATATCTTGGATGAGCAGGAAGCAGAAATCAGTTGCTTTAAGCACCGCCGAGGCCGAATACATTGCTGGTAATATGGCCTATTGTGAAGCTATTTGGTTGAGGAGGCTCTTCAGTGAGCTATTTCAGCATGTGCTAGATACCACTGTGATCTATTGCGACAACCAAAGTGGAATTCACCTTTCAGAGAATCCCATGTTCCACGACCGCTCCATGCATATTGATATCAGGTACCACTTTATTCGAGATATGGTACAATGGGGAGCAATAAAGCTCCATCACATCAGGACTCATAAGCAGGTCGTAGATATTCTCACAAAGCCCCTGGGGAATGTCAAATTCTTAACCTTCCGTGAGAGACTTGGAGTTGTGGAAAGACCCTCCTAAGGGTCCCGCATGAGTTGGACACTTAGCTCTGGGAACTCTTGGGGGCTTGGGGTGTTTCTTGGAGCTATGAGCGACCATAGGGTGAGTGGTTCACCTTTCCCTTTGATTCCCCATTATGGTTGGCATGTGTGTAGGGTGAGTGGTTCACCTTCCCCTACGATTGATATATGCATAGGATGAGTGGTTCACCTTCTCCTATGGCATATGAGTAGGATGAGTGGTTCACCTTCTCTTGCTGATGCCCCAACATACATCCTACCCATGTAGTTCGGGACTCATGGGAAGTACCTCTCATCTGGCCAATGAATTGGGAAATGAGGATAGAGACCATAACACTATTGATGGACGTATCGTGTATTGCCGTACTCTCTGTGCTAGGATGCATGGTGTTCAAACATCTTGATCTGGGATCATTTGAGGTTCTACCTCTGGACTGACTTGGGTTAGTTGTGTGAAATTTCTACTGCAGTATATTGGCTTATTTCTCCTACTTGGTTTAGAATAATACAAGTTATTTTCAGAAATTAGATTCAGAAAATACCGAAATAAACACAACTACAGCCTACACATGCAGATCATTTACTGAATAATACGCTCATAAACCAAAGTGAAACATGGATTTTTGGACATAAGTCCTCGGAAAAGCCCAAAGCGGGAAAACCGATGTAACAGATATGAGGGTTTACTATTATGTAGATTTTGAGTACAATAAATCTGGGTTCCAGATTTGAAAAACCCGATAGAGAATAAAAGAAATCAAATATGCAACTAACCTGAAGTTCTAGTGCCAAATATTTGACTGATCCACACCCTCAAACGAGATTTACAGAACTCAGCCTAGATCTGGCCCTAGAAACCCTCAACGCTACCCCTGAAGCCCCAGCATCAGCCCTGCTAAGCTCAGAATGCCAATGTGCTACCCAGAGAGGGATTGCATAACCTCTGGAAGGGTGATGCAGGCCTTACGCTGGCCCTGGAGACCCTCTGCATAACTTCTGCAGCCCCCTGAAGCCTCTGTGATGTCCTGCGTAGTGGCTGTGCAACACTTGCGTAGCTGCTACTCTACTTCTCTGCGCTGTCCTTGTTGCTGCTCCTTTGTCTCTTACTGACTCTTGGCTCCGGGATCAGATCATCCCCTTTGCCAATACTACCCCTCGCTGTAGGAAATTCCTCCAGAAATTCTTAGCAAATGCACCCTAGAATTCCAGATCTATTCCTTAGCTCTGCAACTGTGTGTCCCCTCCAACTGACCCTCAAGCATTTCTCTTATACTTTTTTATTCATCTCATCAACGACCGAGATTAAAACACTTATCAACGACTGAGATTAAAAGACTGCTTGATCCATGTGACTTAAGACAATTTCAACACGTGTTAATTAATTCACTTTTAATTATTTAATTTTTTTAAGTTTAGACTTAGGAAATCCATTAAAATAATTAATTATTTGAATAAATTGAACACCAACTGAAATTTCTCATAACACTTTATGAGTTTTTGAGATCAAGGGTGTCCTAGTCCCTCCAAAAAATTTTAGGGCTAGAGGAAACCCGATGCGCACATCTTGTTGTGCATTGAATTAATGGTCCACATTCGCGGTCAATTGATGCGTATTCACAGTCTACTCTATCGGTGGAAGATGCGGTTGACTGTGAAATGCCTACGCCTTTAATTTTCTCTTTAGGAGTTGACAAATCTACACAATCCAGTTTGATGAACGCTGCAGGCTGCTCGAGCTGTTCAATTTTAACATCAGAGCGTGTGAATAAGGTTCCTGGGAGTGTGGATCAGGTTTTGGATGGTTCCTCTTTCCATCTATTCGATGATGGAGATCCCTGGTAGTCAGGGCAGAAATTGGTTTGAGTGACAATCCTATCAGCAAGTCTTGAGAAGTCGGAGAGCCGATTAGCTCATTTGACAACGTTTACATTGTTAATGCGGCTGTCGTTCCCTCGAGGAAGAAGTCGTTTTCCTACAGCGTTAAAAAGCTGCTCAGGCTCAGAGATTGCGCTGCCACATCGAAGTTGTCGCTTCCATCTTCTAAGCTCCTGTTCCTTCGTAATTTCGTGAACGTTCCGCCTTCGAGTTCTTCATTAGCGTATTCGAATTCTTCATCAACGTATTCGCATTCCTCTGCAGTGTTAGTCGGTCCAACATTTGGATCTTGTGATAATGTTGTAGTCGGTGTTATCGAAGGGAACAGTAATGCTTCTTCCAACTCTCAATTCAACTCACCAAACAGTGGGTCCGGTGGGTTGGAGTTAATTCATGCTAGTTACTCCATTAGCAATGCGTTTAGAATGATTGGTGGAAATCGTGACGGTACCAACATCGCAAGCAGTAAACTTCTTCCCGATCGTAGTGAGGGTCATGGAACCGTGATGAATTCGGGCTTAAAGGAATTATATGAGGTGGGCCAAGGTTATTTAATTAGTGGTGATGGTGGTAGTAATGAGCGGCACAGTAATGCGCACTCAAAAGGAAAATAAGAGAATGATGTGGGTCATTGCCACAATGAACCCCTTATTAAAAGCTAACTAACCTGGAAGGCAACACACTAGGAAGCTTTGAGGATAAGAGCATTAGCATGGTAGGCCATAGGCTTGGGAGCGAGGAGGACAAGAGTCTTTTAAAGAAGCACTTTAGAGATGATGCCAGTGGAACCATTAACAACAAGGTTGTGAACCTATCCATGGTGGAGTTAAGTCAAGAAACCCTCAGGATTCTCAGCAAAGGTTTAGGATTTGTTGTTGCTCCTAAAGGCATTCCAAAAGAGAGCATTGTTTGTAGCATTGAGGAAGGCATTCAGAGTTTACCTTTGGATGATAAAGAAGCTCTCAGACAAGAATGCTCCCTGATTTTAAGGAAAGTTAGAGCCCCTAAGAGTAACCTTAGCAAGGATGAGATGAGTGCTCTTAGAATCCTTCACAATAACGACGATATTGTTGTCCTTAAGGCGGACAAGGGAGGAGCAACAGTCGTTTTAGATAAGGTTGATTATATTAGAAAAATGAATGAGCATCTTGATTGTAGAAACTATAAGAAGCTGAAGTCCAACCCTTTGCCGAGGGTTTTAAGAGAAGTCAAGAGGGCAATCTTGAACTCTCATCTCGATGACAAGTTAAAAAAGAAATTGACCCTATCCTGTGAGGTCATTTCGAGAATTTATGGGTTACCCAAGATTCATAAAGAGGGGGTTCCCCTTAGACTGATTGTTAATACCATTAGATCCCCCACCTATGAATTGGCGAAATACGTTGCCAGAATTCTGAAGCCTCTCATTGGAAACACTGATTCCTTCATTAAGGACTCTAATGATTTTGTTAAACTTATTAAGGAGGAAAGGGTGGAGGAGAGCGACATCTTGGTGAGCTTTGATGTAGTTTCATTGTTTACCAAAATTCCATTAGATGAAGCAGTGCAGGTTATTAATGAGGTTATGATCCACCTTTTTCAGCGTCCAAGGAGAATTCTATGAGCAGGTATCGGGTGTTGCAATGGGATCGCCACTCTCACCTATTGTCGCCAACTTATTTATGGAGCACTTCGAGAAGAAAGCTCTTGCTTCTTTTCCCTTAAGTCCAACTTGGTGGAAAAGATTTGTAGACGACACCAACATGTTTGCTTCTCCTCCAAAATTTTTTTTAGGGTTTGGTCTTTGCAAACAGCTAATTAAATTATTTACTTTTAATAATTATCCTTATTAATTAATTTTTACTTTCTATTAATAAAAAATAATTAATTAATAATTATTATTAATATCTAAGGTTTTTAATAAAAAATATATTTAATAATGATTAGATTTAATATTAGATTAATTAGGATTGAATAATAATAATTAATTGAATAAATAATGATTATTAGAATTAATTTATAATAAATATAAATAATAACCAATTTTATTAAAATTTATTTACTTGTTTGAATTAATGAATGTTTTTTTTTTGTAAATAAAGAAGGACTGGTTCTATTAAAATCTTATAGTACAGAAGGAGTTACAATCAAGAGAAGCAGGAAGCCAGGGGAGTGTGAAGAAATCAGCAGTCCCCCACGGTTTCGTGATGCTGTCAAGAGATGCAGAAGAAGAACAGGAAGAGCTAGGTGAGACAGACAGACATATGGCTCTACCCAGAATGGGTAGAGTCCGCAATACGACTTTTCTTTCCTTTCTTTTTTGTGACTTTAACCCAACTGCCAGGGGCGGGTGTACTGAAACCACTTGAAGATTGTTGCTGATCAAAGGAAGAGAATCTTTATCCGAGTCGGAGGAGGTGGACTCATGCGTACGTTTCTGGAGATTCGAGGAGGTCGAGGGCCTATCAGGGACAGTCGAGGAATGCGATTGTTGCTGAGTTGCAGCGTCATCTTCTGGTTCGCTCTCTTCTTCATCTGAGCTGGAGGACTCAATTTCTTCCATGGGAGTCAGATCAAAGGGTTTCCAGCTTTTATCTTTCGGTTTGCGGGTGCTTCTTTTCTTTTGGGCGAGGAACATGACACAAGAGTTTTGAAGATGTCCTGTTTGATGGCAATGCCGGCAGCGGAATGCTGTGTTTTCATAGTCTAAAATCTGAGGCCAAGTGAAATCCCGACTTTGAGAATGATTTGGTCGGGTAATCCTTTGTTGATGTCGATCTCGGCACATATTCTGCCGTAGGTGTAGATTCCCTTTAGGCCTCTCGAGGGGTCTATTGCCAGAAAATGTCCCAGAGTGTTTCCAATGGCTTGGAAGACTGCACAGTGCCAAAGGTGAGCAGGTAAGTTTGGAAGCCTTACCCAGATCGGAAGTTTGGTGATGACTGTCGTGGAGGGATCAAGGTCTGGGAAACAGGGGGTTAAGAATAGTCCTTGTTTTCACCAGAACCAAGGACCACCTGTAAGGGCTGTTTGGTAGTCCTTGCTATGAGCAAATATGATGATTAAAAAGCCCTTGGAGCAGAAAATGACCTTGCAGTTTTTGGTCCAAGTGGAGTGAATCCATTGGTATAAATCTTCTGTGCGAGGTCAGATTCCATTGAATGTGCAGATGAAGGCATTTTCTGCATAAAGTTGAAGCTGCTCTTCCAGATCTGGGTGGGAGATTTCTACAGATGGCACTTCCTCCATTTTGTCTACCAAGAAAGGCTTGGGAGCCTCCTGGGGTTGAGCAGATGGATTGGAGGGATGTGCATGAACAACATCTTTGTAAGAGAAACCCTTGGCTGCAGAGGTTTGCCCGTCAGCACCTCCCCGTAGATGGAGGGAAATATTCACTAAAGTATCCTTTTCTATGTTGTAAAAGGAGAGAGGGAAAGGGTCTTTGAGTTGTTTACCTTCATGAAGGAGTCACATAGATGAGGAGGGGATCCCCAGTCTGAGTTCAAGGGCCTTTGTGAGGTGAAGAACCAGGTCCGTGGATTATACGCAAAGAAGCATGGTTTTGCCTGTTAAGAGAGCAATCTAAATTTGAAAAGACAGGGGCAGAGGATTTGGGGGTTCCTTGCTGCCAGAGCAGATAGTCGGGTCAAGTCCAGATGGTTTGCTGCGCTGTAGGATTGTTTCCTTGCTCTTGATGAGATGCTTTGTCAAATGGTCGTCCAGATAAGAGGTTGCCGGGGAAAGACGGAGAAGCAAGGGGCAGTGGAGGAGCCGGTCCAGGCAGAAACTGTCAGAGCCAAGCTCGCAGATGGACTGCTCACAGATATGCTTGCATGACACGATGAGCCAAAGTGAAGTTATGGAGCCGTCTACAGGGGCGCCCTCGTCCTGCACATTTCGGAGGTGTTCGTTGATTTCTACGGCCGGGGGGACAAAGAGTAGAAATTTTGTGGCCAGGAGGGCTGAGTTTGTGAGACCCGTGCATCCGATGTAGTCGATGTAACCGTGGCTAGGAGGGAGCCACCGAGGGAGCGCAGGTTTTGGAACTCTGTCGTTGCCATGGGCAGCAGGGCACAGTGTCGTGACGACAACAGAGGAGGCGAAAACCCTAGAAGCCATTGCTCGTTTTTTTCCCTTGAATTAATGAATGTTAATACTAATTAAAGTAATCTATTATTTATTTTTATTAAATATTAATTTTATTAATTAATTAATAATTATCAATTTTGTAAATAATTCTTACTAGTATTATTACCATCTAGGTTTTCTCATATTCTAGGGTTTTATAGTTTAAAATTCTTCACTAAAATTAAGATTAAGAATTAACCCTTATATTATTAATTTAGTTAGATAATTTAAGTTAGTTATATTAAAAAAATTTATAATTTTTTTTAGTAATTTTAGGTTTTATCACTTATATAATTAATTATTTTTTTAAAATTTTTTTAGTAACTTTAGGTTTTATCACTTATCATTAAGCAATTAATATAAAAAATTTAAAGTTTTATTAAAATTTATTAAAATAAATTAATAATAATAATTATTATTAAATTAATGAATAGATGATATTATATATACTATTAAAATTATTAAAATTTATTAAAATTTATTAGAATAAATTATTTATAAATAAAAAAATAAAATAAAATTCATTAAATAAATTAAAAGAATATTAATTAGTCAGTTTGTGTCAGCGCTTCTTCTTCTCCTTTTTTTCACTATATATAAACCTTGTCCTTTATGTCCTTCTTTCATTCTTCATTCATCATCTTGTCCTAAAGATGGATCCTCGTTGGGATTCGAAATGTCGACTATTGTTTTATCACACTGTGGATAATTCGAAGATCTCTTCATTAAATAAAATGGAGATCAGAGCTTGCCCTCCAAGGCCTAGATCTGTTTGCAAAATCCACGAGAATCGTCGGCAATCGTCAGATCTTCTCCTACACAAACAAAAGATAGAAACCCAAAACATGTATATACAAAAATATGAAATACCCAAAGCCCCAGTGAATTAAAAAATTTGATATTTACATTTCTACAATAATATTCTACAAATTTAGCAGACCTGCATATCAAATCCCTCTATTACCTGGATTTAAATAATTTTGCACAAATTTAGAATAAACTGGAAATTTTAAAGAGGCACAAGCCAAAGAAAAACCTTGCAAATAAAATATTTTTTAAGATGACTTCAGAAGTTAAAAACAGTGGGATTTTTAGTTTCTATAATTTGAGAGTCAGTTAATCCAATAGAGGATTTCCCCAAATGCCAAAATCCTGAATAATAACTTCTGCACACTCAGATCTGATTGTTAGATTAATAGAGATTTAAAAAATAATCATAAGATCGTTAAGAAATATAGATACCTGCTAGTTCTATCAAACCAAAATGATATTTTAAAAATCTAAAAATCTGTACAAGATACCTGTGCACAGATCAATCCTTAAAGGCTATTAACTAACAAATTCAAATAAAAGCAATGAAGTATTAAGAGCAATATTACCACATAAATCTGAAAGAGGTACACCATAGTTTGAAACCCCATAGTCTTTGCATTTTATTAATTAGAAGAAGTTACAAAAGCTTTTCAGAGTAAGTGCACGATTCAATAGTCGGATCAAATAATGGAGAGAGATTTCTAATTTATAGATAAATTCTCCAACAATTAGTTGGCATCATCTTCGTCAAAGCAATCTCAACTATTGATGAAGATCAAATGATCTCTTCATCATCGCCGTTGAAAAAAAATTACTATTTGAGGAAATTCGAATTTCATTTTTAATTTCCTTTTAATTAACTAAAAAATGATTATTTTAATTAATTGCCTCAAAAAATTGACTTTGACTTAACTACTATGGCCCAAGGGTTCAAAATATCTTGAAAATTTCAATATTCCCTTGGCTGGGACCTCCAAAAATTAAAACTTTAAAACCTACGAATTTTAAATGTTGGAGAATTTAATTTTTCCTAGGACACAAATTAATTAAATTTCTAGCTTGGTATTTTTTAAATTTATTTTAGCCAGAAAATTTAATTAATTGACTCATGAGGGGACTAATAATTTATCCAACCCTGTAATATTTTAGCCATGGTGTCTAACTATGAGGAACCATGCACTAAATATTTTTTACATCAAAATATTACAATTTAATACATGAAGGGGGAACACCTGTTCGTTATAGACCCTCAAGATTTACCCATTTATGCCACACAAAATGTGATCTAGTAAACTAAGTGACTTGTAATAAAATAATCTAACCAAATAGTTAGAATTATTTCCAAATCACTTTTACAGGGACTCGATAAAAAACATTAGGACTCACTTAATATCTTGATGACAAAATCCACCCTAGCTTTGGGGTGAGGTTGGAGGGAAAAACTCTGCCGATCATTTGTGTCAAGAGACACAGATGAATCAGTGAGATGAAAAACCTCCTAGGATAGAAATTGTAACCAAAATAATAAGTTTAGCTAGGTTGTTACATACATGATGATCTTACTAAGATCATTTACATTACAAACATGTAGAATGGGTTTAGATCTTTAACAAACTGACGATTGATGATGAAATCTGAATGGCATGGACATCCAAACATGATGGATCCCTTTTGCGAAAAAGGGGTGTACTGCTATGTGGTCGTTGACATAGAGTGGTCAACATCTGGCTCTACTTGGAGACACGTTGCTTCACTGAAGGAATGTGAGAATCCAGAATCTGCATCCAAGCAACACACAAGATTATATAAGTAGCGTTCGTCCAAAATTCATCATATAACATTAAGCACATGAAAATAGAGGCTCTTCATTTATTAACTATTCTACTAACATAAAAATATAAATTTAATCTAACTAGAAAATGAAAATGCTTCAAATAACAGGGTGTAAGGTTAGAGATTCAATAAAAAGGATGCCCTGTGGCATCAAATGTGTTCAATATATATTGAGCATTTGCCCACTTTCAGGAAAATCTGTGGACTGTTTTTTGGATGTGCCATGTGCAATCCTGCATATGGTAGGACTTTGTCTTGTCCGAAAATCAAGCTGCTCGCGGCCATCAGATACATCAAACCGCTTCCTTATTCTTTTTCTTTTTAGTTACAGAATTTTCTTCGTGGCAGGCTGTATTGCTAATGATGTGGAACATTCTGCTTGAGAACTTTCGGACGAGATAGTTAAGATATTTGTGACATGCCTCTGTTCATTCTGCATATATTTTAGATCCCTTTCAATTTCTTCTCTGATCATGTCATCCTCAGCTAAATCTTCGTTAATGGGGTCGGCCACTTTCTTAGTATATTCACAACAAGACGGGACCTGCTTTAATGGAAGGGGAAAGTTATGCTCTGTTGAAAGCTCCTTGATTTTCTGCCATCTATCATCTGGATCACGCTGAAACTTCTGTACGTGTGATTTCCTTTCTTCCAACCTCTTATGTATGGAACTCATTTTTTTGGCATGCCTTACTATTAATTTCGCTTGATTGAGCTCAATTTCATGAATCTGTCTTGCAGAGTGATATGATTGGCCTCCATAGTTTTCATTTCCCAAGTGTGATTTGCTCCCATTGCAATCATATGATTATGAATAATGGACATTTGATTAGAATGACTAACTTCCATTATCTTTACTCTGTTTTCGATGGCATCCATTTCTTCCATATTTATAACACATGGTGCTTGTTTTTTTTCTATGGCCAATAATCTATTCTGAAGAGATATTTGACCAACTTCCATGTCCTTTATAATTTTATCATTCTTCGCTTTCATGCCCCTGAAGCAATTTTGCATATAGTTTATCTCTTTCTTACGATTTGTTTGCATGGTAGCTAACTGATTGTTGTGATCAAATTCCATGATGGCCATTTCTTCATCATGAATTTCTTCCATGGTAGTCATTTGATTGGAGTGATTGAATTCCATGATCGTTATCCTTTCTTCTAAGGCTAATAACTTGTTTTGTATAGAATCAATATCCCTGGCATGATCAACTGTTAATCTTGCTTGGTTAAGTTCCATATCTTTAATAAGTTTAGCCTGATTACTCGTGCTTTATTCAATTGTATATCCTTAACCATCTGAATCAATTCCTTAACAAGATGCGTATCGTATATTGATTATTTGTCTTCCAATGGTACAAGTGGGTTCTGTTGACCACTGGAGTGGCACTTGATGATAATGAGAAGACTCCATGCCCAAGGATAAACCAGGAGACATTTGTACCATCAGATATCATAAGATATCATCAGTTCAACAAAGTTTTTAAACTCTACTTCTACTTCTTATCATTTTCTCTTGTACCCAGATTCCATGCCCTACAGGGAATTGTAATAAGTGATGCTAGTAATGATGAGTTTTGAGTCAGTATTGAGTCTGTAACAGGCCTAGGTAGCCTGGGACCTTGCCATCAAGTGAGTATTACTCTGGGAGGTTTTTTTTACTTGGTTAATTATCATTTCCCTACTAGGAGTTAATAATTAATTGAGTTTTTTCCTTCAATTTTACCCCAAAGCCGGAGTATGGCTTGATGGTGAGGCCTTGGGTGACTCCTAGTGTCTAGAGTCAATGTATATTACCATACTAGATTACACAAAAAATTTCGTGGAATTTGGTTAGGTCTAGGTAGTGATTTTTTAAGTTTTTAGATTTCCCGCAAGTCGAAAATTGCAATAAAAATTGTAATTGAATTGTAATAAGTGTTGTCTAGAGAAGTTGTATGGGGTATGAGTAATCAAAATTACACCTCTCATGCTCAAATTTCTACTATGACACACTTTGAGGGGTTAAAAATGTGTTTTGAGCCCTCAAAACCCACTTTTCCTAAGTTTAGTGGGAAATCTGGCAATTAATTAAGCCAGAAATTAAATAAATGGAGAAAAATAAATATCCACACATGCTAAATGAGGTGGAAATGAGTTGAAAATTATGGAGGAGTTAAAGTGAAGTCCCAAGGTGATATGGACTCTTAAAATCAAGGAAAAGACATGTGCTCAAATAAAATTGAATTTCCGGCATTAAATGAGAGTTGCTTACTTGGAAATTCGAATTTGTGAAATTAATGCATATTTGGGAGGATTTGGGAGAATATTTGGTGGAGATTTTGGTGGGAAATTGTCCCCACATGGGTTACCAACCATATACACATGTCATTTCATCATAAAATTCATACCACACGAAGAATAAATGATCACAAAGAAGAAACTATGTCAAACATTCATACCACACGAATCCCAAGGAAATAATTGCAATTTTTCATTAATATCCAGGCCAAACTGGTTCTTGATCAATACACTAACTTTCAAATTGATACCAACTCCCAAATCTTTGAAAATGAGTAAAAAATGACATGATATAGGCCTCGAACAACCTCTCCCATCCTCAGGGGTCGAATCCATGAGAGGAGGAGTTGATCCACTAAAGTTCAAACTAAAACCTAGAGTGTAGGCTGGTCAAAGTGACTCATCCCTAACTTTTTGCAAACTGATTCATTACACCTCATCATGAGTTTTAACTTAATGTATTTACCCTAGGTAATAGTAAAAACATGATAATTGCATTAACATCATCAATTACATGAGGTAAAAACATGATTCCCCAAGGTAAAATTCAAATTTGTAGAAAAACTAAAAAAAATCAGTCAATTGTGAAACAGACATCGCCATTTTATTCCATCTTGCAGGTTGTTTTTGACTGGGTTGAAGGTGTCCAAATTGGCTCCAAGATAGCTTTTGGAAAACCCTTCAAGTCTACTTTCCAGAACTACCTTCAGTTTGCAAAATGAAGCTCATTTGCCCTGTCAAACATCATGTCTCCCAAGACTGGTCAAAAAGTGCAGAATGAGGGTGCAAAAATGTAGAGTGTTGTTGCAGGCAACATTTGGAAGCCTTCCTCAACTCCAAATTGAGCTCAAAATAGCTCATTGGAAAACTCTCTCTGTCTAGTTATCATTTGACTCATCAAGCAAGTCATTTGGACGATCCAGCTAGGAGAAAACTTGATTTTCCGAAGGTCACTCCAGAAATGCAACAAACCTCTTGTAGCACCTGTATTTTTGACATTTCTCCAAAACCATGATACCTATTTAAAAACGGAAGGAGGTGTTTCTTCCTTGGCCTATGACAAAAACCTCTCTCACTTTTGTCA
This sequence comes from Pinus albicaulis, assembly GCA_034641835.2. Taxonomy (NCBI): domain Eukaryota; kingdom Viridiplantae; phylum Streptophyta; class Pinopsida; order Pinales; family Pinaceae; genus Pinus; species Pinus albicaulis. The sequence continues at coordinate 16,373,276 of CM076583.1, forward strand.
AATTCATCTTTGTTTGGTCGGAAACATAGTTTGAAGCGAAACTAGCCCTGTGTGTGGCAAATGATTTGTCCCTTAGAATGATTTCTTGGAAAATGATGGAGGAATGATGTTTATGAGTTGGGATGGCTTCATACTTGTTGTAATGACCTCCCTTATTCCTCCTCTACTCAGATGTCTCTGATTCCATAACAAACCCTAGCTCAGTAGGGGAGAAAATTAGGGTTTATTGTAGGCAAAATAAGGGATTTTGGACTGCCTTGTAGAGGGAGGCGAATGAAGGGTTTAAGGGTTGTCTAAATTCTTGGGGAATTTTTTGGAGATAGGGATAGATGTTAGAGAGTAGGGGAAAGTGGAATTTCAAGGATTGAGTGAGGGGAAGGGGTCCAAAAGGGAAAAGCACAGGCCTAGTCTCGAAAAAGTGTCAAATTATAGCAATAGGCTAGGGCTTGTGGAAAAATGATGATTTTGAGGGATAGGAGTGATGGGAAGTGTTTAGAAAGGTATATTAAGGATAGGGGAAGGTGTAAGAGCATCAGGATACAAGTCTTGTTGATGATTTAACCATGGAAGTCATGAAACCAAGAAAAATGCCTTCAAAACCCTAGGAGAGGGAAATGAGCTTTTCAAGCACAACTGAGAGACAAATATGGTAAACAAAAAGTCAATTATTCGCAAATAATAGTTTTAGAAACTGAAATTGTTGAAGACCTTTGACTATTACTACTCCTTCAAAAGATGAATTTGATTGTGAAATGACCATTTTTCATGATTTTTACCCTATGACCTAATGATGGCACAACATGGAAGAATGAGCTGAATGATGACCATGATGACTACAAGACTCTTGGGAAAAATATTTTAAGAAACGAAGCGAGGTCAATGATAATGACGGAGATGAGGTGAAAGCATAGTAAAATATGGTGGGATGGGTGGGATGCAAATACCAGTGCTAACAACTCACACATAAAAAGGAGATTTTGCTCAAGTTTGTAGCATTGGGGCTCATGCATGTAAGTTTAATTTAATCGAAATTTAGTTAGATGGATGTAAAGTGCATTAGTTTTTAATTCATTAGCATGCATAAAATGAAAATCAGAAAATGAATCAATGCACCCAAGAAATTCCATCCTCTTCAACCAAGGAAGTGAGATACCATGGGAAAAATATCCCAAGCTCCATCAAGCAAAAAAGAGTTATTTTATTATTCATTACAAGAGAAGAAAACAACCTTTAAGAAGATTGCTCAAAAGGAGGTCCTTCTATGCATAAAGAGCTTGGAAAAAGACTTAATCTCCTCCTAAAAAATTGACAACACAACTTATGGAAAAAGCCTTCAAAATATAAATTTTCAAGGCTCCAAGGCCCTTGGCAAATATCAAGCTTGCTGCTGTCCCAAAGGTGCTTACGGCCTCTCTAAAATCAGATTTTGAAGTAATGGAAGCCTTTGCATGCGAGGAGGATCAATTGTCTCTTGTCGTCTTTTTTTCAAGCTCCTCACTTTTCACGCTCAAGCTTGCAGGTTGCGAAAGAAAATCAAACGTCAGGCTGAAATAAAGAGGATTTAAAATAAAAATTAATGTACAAAGACACTAGCCCAAGGAATGGGAGCGAACTCCCATTCTTGCCTAGTTTAGAAAAACGCTCTTGAAGTAGCAAATATGACTTTAAGACGCTCCACAAATGGAAATTTTTAGATTTGAAAAGTGGAAATAGGTGATCAATTAGCTAGAGAACGAGAAACTCCCTCTTTGTCTTCCTTTGATGCAAAACTTAGGGTTGAAAATAGCTGAGTCTTGGATCGCTTTGAATCTAGGAGTGAGTTGATCTATTTGAGACTTCTCCCACGTCCGGATAGATTCCTGCACACAATACGAATAGATCTTCCCTACACGCTTAAAAAAATATTAGTCTGCAAAAGGATTAGAGCATCATAATGAAATAGATAAACCAAACATTCCTCTGAAAATGACTTGGCAAGATAATTCCTAGAATAATACTCTAAATCAATGATGCATGCAAGATAGCTTGCATGCATCAATCAAAGCAAGATAACAAATAAAAACTAATATGATCAAGCATATAAACGAATTCAAATATAATAGCAATATTATGGAAAGAAATCACCTCATAATGCCAAGAAAACATCCGCAAAATAGCCCCAAAGTCTTGATTTTATTGATATACAAAAATGCTGGAGTTTCTTCAAGCCCAATAGCTCATAATATGATACAATATGAGAGCCCATGACTCCATTATATAGAAAGTTGGGAGCAAATCCCAATGAAGAACCAAATGCCAAGTGGTATGAGGGAGGAGATCACAAGGCGAATTTGAATTTGATATGTGGAGCTCCATTGCCAAGTGTAAAATTTAGATTCTGGCAAGTGGACATCATTTTCTTCTTCCCTTATGTGCCAAATTCGAATTTTATGATGGAATGACATGTGTATATGGGTTGTAACCCATGTGGGGAAAATTTCCCACAAAAATATCCACCAAATATTCTCCCAAATCCTCCCAAATATGCACTAACTTCACAAATTCGAATTTCCAAGTAAGTAGCTCTCATTTAATGCCGAAAATTCAATTTTATTTGAGCACGTCTTTTCCTTGATTTTAGGAGTCCACATTACCTTGTGACTTCACTTTAACTCCATAATTTTTCACCTCATTTCCACCTCTTTTAGCATGTGTGGATATTTATTTTTCTCCATTTATTTAATTTCTGGCTTAAGCCAGATTTTCCACTAAACTTAGGAAAAGTGGGTTTTGGGGGTTCAAAACACATTTTTAACCCCTCAAAGTGTGTCATAGTAGAAATTTGAGGGTGAGAGGTGTAATTTTGATTACTCATACCCCATACAACTTTTCTAGGCAACCCTTATGACTATTCGATTACAATTTTTATTGCAATTTTTGACTTGCGGGAAATCTAAAAAATAAACAAATCACTACCTAGACCTAACCAAATTCCACAAATTTTTTTGTGATCTAGTATGGTAATATACATTGACTCTAGACACTAGGACTCACCCAATGCCTCACCATCAAGTCGTACTCAGGCTTTGGGGTAAAATTAAAGGAAAAAATTCAATTAATTATTAACTCTTAATAGGGAGATGATAATTAACCAAATAAAAAAAAACCTCTCAGAGTAATACTCACTAGTTTGCAAGGTCTTAGGCTACATAGGCCTGTTACAGACTCAAAACTTATCATTACTAGCATCACTTATTACAGTTCCCCATAGGGCGTGGAATCTGGGTACAAGAGAAAGATGATGAGAAGTAGAAGTAGAGCTTAAAAACTCTGTTGAACTGATGATATCTGATGGTACATGTGTCCTCTGGTTCATCCTTGGGCATGGAGTCTTCTCATTATCATCAGGTGCCACTCTAGTGGTCAACACCGCCTACACCTACCTACAAGCTAGTGAGAAAAGCCTTTAACCACACAAGGTGTGGTTGGTCACAAGAAACTCAAAGAAGGGGTTGTCACTCTAATCCCAACTCTCTCCGTTTAAGCTATCTCCTAGGTTAGCTATGGGGGGTGGTCCCTAAAAGAAAATTTAGTTAAAGATGTGAGGTTTCTAGGAGAATTGTTGAAGTTAAATAGATTACTTCTTAAGATTTATAAGCAAAAGTGATATGAACAATAATCATCAATACATAAGATAAGCATAAAACATATGAACACTAGTGCCTTCAAAGTATTGCTTTTTAAAATGAAATTTTATTGGCTCAAATGAAGTAAAAGGCTTTCAAATGGAAAGCAAAAGTAAATTTGAAAAATTGAAACAAGAAAATGTTAGCACAATATATTATAAATCCCTTCAAGATAAACAAATTTATGAATCCAAGCATGTGAAACTATTTTGTTCAAAAGAAAACAATTGGTGATCTATTTATGAGAATGTAAATGAGATGATAGAAAAGCTCAATTGTTAGACCAAGATAACAACATGCAATTAGCCTTGCAACATGAAATAAGAGCACTTGAAAAGAAAATGAGACTCATTAACCATTCATGAACATGATGATCATTAAACATGAAATGGAGCTTGCTAAAGTAGACAATGTTTCAAGTACAATAAAATTAAACTAAACTTGTTGCAAAAAAGATTACAATAGTTGCATGAAAGGAAATGTTTCGTGAAAATAGGAAATGATGTTGTATGCGAGACTCTAAACCATCAGGAAAACAAAAATTTAGAACTTGCAAGTAAGGTAAATGTGATGAAAAATGCTCTTGGTTTATTTTATTAATTAGTTCTTGTTATCGCTTGCCGCCTACACCTGCCTACAATTAGCGGGAAAAGCCTTTAACCCCACAAAGTGTGGTTGGTGGCAAGGAACTCAGAGAAGGGGCTGTGACAGTAATCTCGACTCTCTCCGTTTAAGTTATCTCTTGGGTTAGCTATGGGGGGTGGTCTCTAAAGAAAAACTATGTTAATGATGTTAGGTTTCTAGGAGAATTGATTAGAAGGAATTACTTATCAAAGATGACTCAATTCAAAGATGTAAACAAGCATATAAGTATATGAGCAATATTTAATGATGTGTTCAAAATATAGACCAGTGCTTTAAAGTAAATGACAAGTGCTTGCTCAAAAATGAAATTCACGATACAATGACAATAATCTCACAAATGAAGTGTTAGACCAAGATTAACATATAAGCATCACTTGCAATAAATGAAAAAGTACTTGTAACAGAGTGTTCAAGTGACAAAGGATAGTGACATTAAATATTCATGAGCTAAATAACCACCAAAGTAACAAGTACATGAGATAACAAAATTGCAAGTAAAGTTGTGATGAGAAGGTGCTCTTGGTTTATTTTATTAGTAGAATTTTAAAACAATTTTCATTTTAACTCCTGTCCCCAGACCTCACCCTCGCCCGAAATCCGGATCTCACAGTGAGGAGTCCATAGGGGTGGAGGGTTCCTAATGTCTATACAACCAACATAAGTTGGAGGTTAATTTTTAGAGATGTAAGTCTAGTATGCAAAGTGAAATGCCTAAATGATATGAAAGTGAGTTTGCAAGTGCTATGTAAAAGATGGAGATGATTCAATTACATATGCTTCATAATTAGAACAATAACTCAAGTTGCCATAAATTGAAAGTGCTATGCTTCTTTATTTGTAGTATATTGTGAAACTTATCTAAATGATAAATAGATCACAAAACATAAGTGATGGCAAATTAAAGGACTATGCGATTTGTGTTACTTCTCAATTAGAGCATGCATATGTGATGTGAAAGAAAATGGGAATGTCAAAACCACTAAGTCAATCCATCTACAAATTCTCTCCTTTGAAATGGAGAGATAGGGATGCCAATGGGTAAGACCCATGCTCCCACAACAAAAACATAAATTTTTATTAATTTTACAAGAAAGAAATGACCATGAGGCCTTTTCTAAACCAAGGAAAGTCTTTACAAATAGAAATTGAGACCATAGACTTTTCCTCGATGAGAATTTCTAAAAAAGCTCAAAAAAATTCAGACTTTACAGTAGGAGAAGAGAAGCTAAGCCTCTTCTATGCCCACAACCAAAGAAGAGAAAGATTTATCTTCCTCATTTGAAATTCAGAGCCCAAAGGTCCTGCAACAACTTGTTAGTAATTTATTGTAGTTGTCCACTCAAACTATCACAAGAAAAAGTTCAGAAAGAGGGCTACAAAACCAATCAAATATTAGACAGATAAAATTACAAAATATTGCACAACAATTTACAAAGGGCGGAGCCAAAGAGTTCGAGTAAACTCTCCTCTTTGCTTAGTCATCTTCAAACTCTTACATAGCAAATGAAAGCAATGAAGTATAATGTTTTAAAAGATATTCAAATTTAGAAGTATTTGGCTTGTATACAAGCTATGTCCCAAAACCCCTGCAAAACCACTTTGTAAGATAAGACTATGAAGGTTCAAAGAACAAATAAGAGCTCCTTTGAGAATGTATGAAGAGTGGGTTGGTCTCTCCAAAGACTTCCCCCAACACTTGATTCTTTGATGTCAACAAGATATTCCCTCTACAAAACTTCAATCAAGAATTAGTTCCATATAGATCTAACAATAAACAATGATAAGAAACTCTAGAGATTTATTTGAAACCAACTATAACATTCTATACCTAGAGCATACTCCTAAATCAAATGTCAATGTAAGATAGCTCTACATTAACAAATCTACAAGAACATATGGAAACAAATTAGATCAGAGCATGAGTAAAAGGAATTATACCAATGATCAACAATTCATCACACTTCAAAAGGAGGAACACCTCATGAATGAAACCCCAAAGTCTTTATTGATATTTTTGAAAGTGTAGAAGGCAGCAGCGCTTCCGCAAGTACAATAGCTAGTAAAAAAACATGATTACAATGAGAGCCCAAGGCTCATTTAAATAGAACTATGGGAGCAAATCCCAATGAAAGATCAAATGACAAGTGGAGAAGGGAGATAATCCCAATGCAAAAACGAATTTGAACAAATGGCTGCTTGCTTTCTGTAGATTGCCAACGAACTGTTGTAGGTGGTGAAGAATGGCTGTGTGTGCTCCCTTGAAGATCAATGCTGATTTATTTTATTGCCAAGTATGAAAATATGCAAATGATGGGGAGACAAACTCCCAGCGAATCTTCAATACAAAAATAAAGAGTGACACCTCCCAAATTGAACCAACAACTACCATGCGTTGAGCTGCCAATTAACTATGTGTACGCTGTTGCTTAATTTGCTGCGTATGACTGAGTATTTGGGCAGCGTACAAGTGTAATATTTGCTGGAATAAGTGGAGACCGTACTCCATGATTTTCTCAATTAAATCTTACCTCAATTCCTTCATGCAATACGCTGATTTTGCTTGCTGATTTGAAACGTGTGCATTTCCCTTTGACTGCGTGGAATCTGCTTTCAACATGTGCGTATTGTTTTGGCATGTGTGTTTTTAAATTTTGTTGGCTATATGTACACTATGGAGAGGTGGGGTGGGTCCATCCCAGACTCACTTTACTTTATACCTTAGTCCATAACATTTGAATTAAATCCCAAGTGAACTTTTAGCCATACGTATGAACTCAATGTTGGATCATTTGATTTTTTTATTTTTGGAAATTTTGACTTGAGCTTGTTGTACCTTATGTGGTGGGCCCCACATGCTTGCAAGTTCATTTTTGACTTCCTCCCAATATTCCTTGTCATTTGGTTGACCTATTTTGACTTTGGAAAAATGTCTAAATTTTTCCAATTTTTAATTTTTTCTCATTTTTTCTCATTTTTTGCCACTGACATTAGGAAAGTCAACTTTTGAGGGAGTATAAGTCGTTTTTTGACCCTCAAAGTGGAGCTTAAGATAATACTGGGTCTCTGAGGATGATTTTTGAGTAGTCACACGCCCCAGACATTTCCTAAGGTCACTTATTTACATCATTACATAGAAATTAATTAAAAAATCCCGTTTTGCGAGAAATTTTTAATTATTAAAAAATCCTACTTAGACCTAGTCAAATTCTGCAAAATTTCAGAGATGACCTAGCATGGTAATATACATCGACTCTAGACACTAAGATGCGTTAGGGGCTCAATCTTCAAGCCGTCACCTCAGCTTTGGGGTAATGCAATGAGTGAAAAAACCTAGAAAATTATTCGCTGCTAAAAAGGAATAATTATTCTATTTTACCACCCCGGTTTTCAGTTTCACCTTATTACTCCAAAATAGTTAAATGTCCTTTCCCATATCCATACATTTAACAACCTGGAAAATAAATTTTGCTGAAAACACAAATTCTGGAAAAATTACGGAATGCTGGAAAATGCAGAAATAAATATCAGCACACATAAAACAGTCATTCACACATTTTGACACATATATTTTTGGTCAACATGACCCTGGAAAAACCCCCTACAACTCTTGGGGAAAACCAGTTCGAAAGCTCCTTATTTCTGGAAAATGCTTTTTACAGTGAGAGAAATATTCAGCAAAAAAATCAGCAAACAGACTTTACAACTTATCTCGTTTTCCGTGCTTAACCACCGCCTCGGAAAATGTGCAAACAACAAAAACAGAACAGCAATAAATGTTGTACGTCCTCCTCGATTTTCGTGCCCAGAAATCTACAATAAATGCAGCTGTACGATCTCCTCAAAATCTGTGCAAACAGCAATACATGTTGTTGTCCAAAATCTCGATTTTCGTGCCAAAAACACAGCAGAACTTTGCTGTACGGAACAACCCTCTGCTGCCTCGATTTCTATGCCCAATCTTGCTGTACGGCCTGCTGTACGGCCTCCTTTTCTAGAAAACTGTGCCCAAAAATTCTGCCTTTCATTGTGCTAACTCAGCTGTATGGTCTTACTGAAATGCTGCCTTGGAAAGTGTGCCAAGTTGCTGCCTCCTTCTCCTCACTGCCCAGAAATCTCCCTTTCTCTCTTGCTCTCCTTCTCTCAATCCGCTCATGAAAGAATGAATGATCTTTTCCTCCTTTTCCTCCTTTAACCTAACCCTAAGTGACTTTTGGGGAATTCCCAAATCCAATGGCTGAAATAGATTGAGATCTAGGGCTGAGATTAAATGCTCATTTAAATCTCACTTTCTATTTTTTAATTCACCCCACTTTAATAAAGACCCACTTAGTCATTTATTTCCAAAGTCACTTTCTCCTTTCTAATTTTACATTGACTTTATTAAAAGTCACTTTAAAATTAGACTTTAGTAACTTTATCACTTAAGTCACTTTTAAATTAGATTTGACTTTATAAAAATTATAAAGTCACTTTAGGAGAAAAATTAAATTCTTTTGGACACTTTTCCTTAGGCCAAAGATCAAAGCCTTAGGGAACCACCTGTCCTCCGGTACCAAATTTCAACACTCCCTCTTACCGAGGAAGGTGTTCCTCACCACACCCATCTTGTCTCTGAAGTAGACATGCTTGTCCCGTGGTAAGGCTTTGGTAAGAATATCTGCAACCTGCTCATCAGTGGGAATATACTCAAGCTTCACAGCTCCTTTCTGAACATAGTCTCTGATGAAATGATATTTGATCTCGATATGCTTTGACCTGTCATGAAATACTGGATTCTTCGTGAGTTTAATGCAACTCTGATTATCACAGTAAATCACTGAAGGTCTCAACGGCTGACCAAATAAGCCAAACAACATGCCAAACAACATCTTGTGAAGCCAAATGGCCTCACAACTAGCTAGACTGGCTGCCATATACTCTGCTTCCGCTGAACTCAGTGCGACTGACTGCTGCTTTCGGCTGAACCATGACACCACTGCCGAACCCAACCCAAAACAACACCCTGAAGTGCTCTTCCTATCAAAAGCACAACCTGCCCAATCAGAATCAGTGTAACCTGCCAATCTCACTCCATCCCCCTGCCTGTAGTCCAGACCATAATCCACTGTCCCCTGCAAGTATCGCAAAATGTGTTTTGCAGCCACCCAGTGAACCTTCCTAGGCTCACACATAAAATGACTCATCGTGTTGACTGCAAAACAAATATCTGGTATAGTGTTGACCAAATACATCAAGGAACCAATCAGCTATCTGTACAATGTGGGATCCACCAACTCGGAATCCGAAGCATGAAGCTTCTTCCAGTTGGTGATCATCGTTGTCGACATGGGTTTACAATCCTCCATGTGGAATCTGCCAAGGATGTCCACAATATACTTCCCTTGCCCCAGGAAGAAATGCCCCTCCTCCTGCCACACCTCCAAACCCAAAAAGTAATGCATCAAGCCGATGTTCTTCATCTCAAACTCCGCCGCAAGATCTCTCTTGCAGTGCTCTATGAGTCTCTCTGCACCTGTAATGACCAAGTCATCCACATACAGCACCAGAATGAGAGGCTCCTCACCTATCACAATATAGTAAAGGTTCGGATCTGCCTCACTCTTTGTGAAACCCATCTTCTGCAAGTAAGTATCTATCCTGGAGTACCAAGCTCGGGGAGCTTGCTTCAGGCCATAAAGGGCCTTCTTCAGTCTGCACACATGGGACTCCTTCCCATGCACCTCAAAGCCCTGTGGCTGCTCAATGTACACCTCCTCCTGTATGAAGCCATTGAGAAATGCGGTCTTCACATCCATCTCGTGGATCTTCCAACCCATCTCTGCTGCTATCGATATAATGGAGCAGATCGAAGTATATCGAGCCACGGGAGCGAAGGTCTCCTCATAATCAACTCCCTCTACCTGGGAGAACCCTCTAGCCACAAACCTCGCTTTGAATTTCTCAATGCTGCCATCTGCAACATGCTTTACCTTATAAAGCCATCTGGAAGTAACCACGGATTTGCCCTCAGGCCTCGGCACCACCTCCCAAACATCATTCTTCATGATAGAAGAATACTCCTCCTGCATGGCCTCTCTCCAGACCTGCTGGCTAGCTGCCTCCTCATAGCTAGAAGGCTTAGAGTCAAGGATGTTGGTAGCCATTGCCATATAGCTACAAAACCTCTCAGGTGGTCTGCTCTCTCTGACCGGCCTCTTAGGCCCAGCAACAGATGTGGCCTCTCTCAAGGTGTCCTGAAGCCACTTGGGCTTCCTCTTCCCTGAGCACACTCCTCCCATCGGAGAATGAAACTCCTCCTCCTCATCATCATCGTGGAGCTCGAACTCGACCGGCTCGTCTCCTCGTCCTCTTGCCTCGCACCGAACCTGTAGAAGCCGAGGTACTGTGTGAAACCGTCCATCGCGGGACCTCTGTGCTGAACCCATTTCGTGGGACCGGCTTCTCTGCGTGCTGCCCATAGTGCGACTTTGTGAGCCAACACTTGCATTGATGGACACGACATCGTCATAGATGTACCTCCCAGGATCCTCTTGATCCACCTTGCTGGATCACATGGTGACTCAACCTCTGGCCGGGGGTGCGGGCCGGTCCAGATACTCTAACTCCGTGACCTCCTAAGGCCACTGTCCTCCTCGAACTTCATCCACTTTGACAACAACTTTCCTCTCGCGGGAATGTAAATCTGAAAGGCCTTTGAGGTCTCACTGTAGCCTACAAAGATACCCTTCTCTGCGGTGGGCTCTAGTTTGGTCCTCTTCTCCTTGGGTATGTAGGAGTATGTGATACACCCAAAGATACGAAGATGACCAATATCAGGCTTCTTCCCAGAAAAAGCCTCCTCCGGAGTCATGTGCCCCAATGCACGATGCGGACTCCTGTTCTGCAAATAAACAGCAGTGTTGCAGGTCTCTGCGCACAAAAACAATGGCAACCCCTAATCATGTAACATGGCTTTGGCAGCACCTCCGATGGATCTGTTCTTCCTCTGCGCAACCCCGTTCTGCTGGGGGTTGTAAGGAACAGTGAACTCCCTCCTAATGCCTACCTCCGCACAATAGTCAACAAACTCTCCAAGGGTGTACTCTCCCCCATTGTCCGACCTCAGGGACTTGATCTTCCGACCTGTCTGTGTCTCCACAAGAGCTCTGAACTCCCGAAACCGCTTGAAGACCTCACTCTTGGTCTTCAAGAAATAAATCCAGGTCCTCCTGGAGTGATCATCAATGAATAACACATAGTACTCATATCCACTCAAGGCAACATGAGACATCCGACCGCTCACATCGGAATGAATCAAATCAAGTATCCCAGTCGCTCTGCTGTCACTGCTGGGAAAAGGGTATTTGGCAAACTTGCCCATCGCACATCCTCTGCAAGTATCAAAGTGATCAGTACTGAAATCTGGCACACCTGTAGTGATCTCCCGCAAAGTCCTCAAGGCTCCATGATACATGTGCCCCATCCTGCGGTGCCAAATCTCACACAACTCGGAACTGCTAGCTCTGCTGTCGGTACTATTGCTCAATGCCAAAAGGGACTGGAATGCAAACACCAGCACACATTTGCACCACATCCACCTGTCACTCTCGTTTGATTCGGTGCAGGTGCCACGGGATACATCGGCTTTTGTCCTCACACGAACGGTGCCTCCCGCCTGCTACACAATATCAAGGCCGGGACGAGGTAACGAGGTTCTTCCTCATTCCTGGCACATAAAGAACATCTGACACCTTCAAGGGAGGTTTAGACTTCCTCTGAAATGTCAGTGTTCCCACACCGACTGCTCTAACAACTCTGTCATCACCGAGTACTACCTCTATATCAGTGCCACTCTCTGAAAGCTCTGAGAAGTACTCACGGACTCTTGTCATGTGACGTGAAGCCCCACTGTCCACATACCAGATACCCGAAGATGCTCCGCTAATCGAGGGAAATGCATGCTCCCTTTGAACCTCTATGGCAGATAATCCTGCACTAGAAGACTCACACGCAATGAACCCAAACTCCCGGTCAAAGCGATCTGCAAAGTCCTCAACCTCTGCTGAAGCTGCCATGCTCTGTTTCTTCCCCTTCTTCTTCTTCTTCTCCGGACACACAACTGCATAGTGTCCCATCTTCTGACAATTCCAACACTTCACTTTGGAATAGTCCTTCTGTGAGTTATCCTGTTTACCTTTACCTTTGCCTTTGCCCCCACCATTGATTGTGGAAGCCTGCTTCTTCCCTTTGCCTTTCTTGCGTCCTGCCAACAGTGCTACATCCTCATCCTGCTCAACTGGCTTGGCTGCCCCAAGCTGACCTTTCCTGATCTCTGTCTGAATGCAATCATCCCAAAACCTCTCCCATATGGGAAGGGTCTCACGTGCACAAACTCCATCAGCAAAGTTCATCCATGAACGGGGGAGGCCATTCACTGCAATCCGCACCAACTCAGTGGGTGGAATGGCCTCTCCAATCGCTGCCAACTCATCTCTCACATTAGTAATCTTTGTGAGGTATCCAGCTACACTATCAGTCTTACCCATCTTAATGTTCTTCAGCTTCTCCTTCAGGACCATTTTCCGATTCTCATTGGTACTCTGGTAGAGGTTGGTCAATGTTGTCCACATCTCATGAGCATTTCTCTTTCCTCTCACATGAGGAATGCAATGGTCTTTGATTCCGTCTATAATCAGTCTCTTACCCTTGTTGTTCTTTTTATTATATGCTGCCAACTGAGTAGCATCAGTAGGCACATTTACAGGGTTCTGTGCGGTATGCACCATTATGTCCCATACTTCCGCCTCCTCAAAGATACTCTACATTCTCTCCTTCCAAACACTGTAATTGGTATGCCCATCCAACCTATTCTCCACCCTCAGTCCCAAAGACATCCTGCTGTCCTAAAACTGAAAAATAGCACTGCTGTAGTAAAGGTAAAAATTCTGTTTGTGAAAAAATCAGCTTGCTGGAATTTTCTGAGTGAAAAATCAGCAGGTTGTATTTTTCTCCTTGCTGTCCCAAACTGCTCTTTTAGCACTCAAGCTCTGATACCATGTAGAAGTTTCTGTTTTCCCACCCCGGTTTTCAGTTTCACCTTATTACTCCAAAATAGTTAAATGCCCTTTCCCATATCCATACATTTAACAAGCTGGAAAATAAATCTTGCTGAAAACACAAATTCTGGAAAAATTACAGAATGCTGGAAAATGCAGAAATAAATATCAGCACACATAAAACAGTGATTCACACATTTTGACACATATTTTTGGTCAACATGACCCTGGAAAAACCCCCTACAACTCTTGGGGAAAACCAGTTTGAGAGCTCCTTATTTCTGAAAAATGCTTTTTACAGTGAGAGAAATATTCAGCAAAAAATCAGCAAACAGACTTTTACAACTTATCTCGTTTTCTGTGCTTAACCACCGCCTCGGAAAATGTGCAAACAGCAAAAACAAAACAACAATAAATGTTGTACGTCCTCCTCGATTTTCGTGCCCAGAAATCTGCAATAAATGCAGCTGTAAGGCCTCCTCAAAATCTGTGCAAACAGCAATAAATGCTGCTGTCCAAAATCTCGATTTTCGTGCCAAAAACACAGCAAAACTTTGCTGTACGGAACAGCCCTCTGCTGCCTCGATTTTTGTGCCCAATCTTGTTGTATGGCATGTTGTACGGCCTCCTTTTCTAGAAAACCGTGCCCAAAAATTATGCCTTTCACTGTGCTAACTCAGTTGTACGGTCTTGTTGAAATGCTGCCTTGGAAAGTGTGCCAAGCTGCTGCCTCCTTCTCCTCACTGCCCAGAAATCTCCCTTGCTCTCTTGCTCTCCTTCTCTCAATCTGCTCATGAAAGAATGAATGATCTTTTCCTCCTTTTCCTCCTTTAACCTAACCCTAAGTGACTTTTGGGGAATCCCTAAATCCAATGGCTGAGATAGATTGAGATCTAGGGCCGAGATTAAATGCTCATTTAAATCTCACTTTCTATTTTTTAATTCACCCCACTTTAATAAAGACCCACTTAGTCATTTATTTCCAAAGTCACTTTTCCTTTCTAATTTTACATTGACTTTATTAAAGTCACTTTAAAATTAGACTTTAGTAACTTTATTACTTAAAGTCACTTTTAAATTAGATTTGACTTTATAACTTTATAAAGTCACTTTAGGAGAAAAATTAAATTCTTTTGGACACTTTTCCCTAGGGTAAAGATCAAAGCCTTAGGGAACCACCCGTCCTCCGGTACCAAATTTCAACATTTTTGACCCTCAAAGTGGAGCTTAGGATAATGCTGGGTCTCTGAGGATGATTTTTGAGTAGTCACACGCCCCAGACATTTCCTAAGGTCACTTATTTACATTATTACATAGAAATTAATTAAAAAATCCCGTTTTGCGGGAAATTTTTAATTATTAAAAAATCCTACTTAGACCTAGTCAAATTCTGCAAAATTTTAGAGATGACCTAGTATGGTAATATACATCGACTCTAGACACTAAGATGCGTTAGGGGCTCAATCTTCAAGCTGTCACCTCAGCTTTGGGGTAATGCAATGAGTGAAAAAACCTAGAAAATTATTCGCTGCTAAAAAGAAGGAATAATTAACCAAGTAAAAAAAACACTCCAAGGTGTACTCGCTTGCGGATCAAGTCCCAACATCCTAGGCCTGTTACATGGCTTTATTCATCATGCTAGCGACATTTATACAATATCCCCGTAGGGCTGCGGAATCTGAGGACTGAAGAAGAGAATGATAAGAAGAAGAAGTAGAGTTTAAAAACTCTGTTGCACTGATGATATCTAATGATATCTGATGGCACAAGTGTCCTCTGGTTCAACCTTGAGCATGGAGTCTTCACATTATCATCAGGTGCCACTCCAATGGTCAATAGTTCTAAAGCAAGGTTACAATTCAACTCTTCAATCCTCAGACTTCACCCTCACCCACAGATATAGATCTCACAATGATGAGTCAATAGAGGAGTAGAGGGTCCCTAAAATGTCTATTCAACCAACTTATGTTGCAGGTAAAAATTTAGTGGTTGCTTGGGGCATGTAAGTGAATTAACCAAACATGAAAATTAACTAACTTGAAATGTACTTGCTTGACATGAAATAGAATGTTATTTTATGGAAAAATCTTGCCCAAATACTTGATGCATGTAAGATGTAATTAAAGGTGAAGCATAAGTAGACTTGGAAAAAGATTCATGACACATTAGATTCAAGTTAAAAGTGCATGCATGCTAAAGTTTGAACTTGCTATGAAAGTGAAAAGACTTAAAACTTGTAGCAAATTAAATTAAAGTGCATGCAAAATGAGTGTAATGCATGTAGTGTTAATTTCCCAATTAGATGTTATGCATTCAAAATGAAATAAACTGACAAAATCACAACACCAATCCTTTCCAAAAGATGGAGAAATAGGGATACTAATGGGTAAAACCCATGCTCCCAAAACCAAGAAATTTATTAGTTGTTACAAGAAGAAGAAAACTATGAAGTCTTCTCTAAAATCCAAGGAAAGTCTTCGCAATTTAGACTTGAGCCATAGACCTTTCCTTGCCGAAAATTTCTGCAATTTGAGGCCCATAAAAGCTCAAAAAAATGCATATTTTTCAAGGAAAAAGAAGAAAGGCAAAGCCTCTTTGATTTCCATGGCCAAGAGAGAGAAATAATCTAGAAGTGGAGCCCCAAGGTCATGCATGGAAACTTGTAAGTAGTTTTCTGAAGATGAAACCCTCAAGTAGTTGCAAGACAACAAGTTAGAGCAAATCTACAATAACAAATGTTAGCTCAAGAAATCACAAATTATATTACAAAAATAATCTACAAGATGCTAGGCCAAATAGTATGAACAAACTCTCCTATTTGACTGTAATATCCCGTTTCAGGGATATCTCTAAAACACAAGCAAACTCCAACTAGAGATGGACTGGGAGGGCATTTACCAGATATTTCACCTCTGAAAAGAGGGTGAGAGCTGGAGGCTACCTGGCTCTTTCCAGACTTTGTCTAAGAGTATGGGGAAAACACACCAAATGGTATAGTAACTGAAATGCACAAAGAGAGAGAAATAACAGTAGTGCAACCATACAATAGCATATATCGAACATGTAACAAATACTCCAGAAATATAGAGAGAATGATAAGCCATTTTATTATACTGAGAAATATAATGGAGTACAATAGGTGATCAAAGTGATGGCACCTATACTTGCTCAAGGCAAGTGAAGAAATACTCTCAGAATGGCAAGGAAATGGCTGCGCTCTGATCTGCGTCCAAGTTGCTGGAAAACTGCTGTGTAACTGCTACTGTTGGAACAAAATGAGGATTTGGGGCTACTCCCCTCGGAATGAGCTGAAACTCTGGAATCTGCCTCTGCTCACCAAACCCAGAAAAGCCCAGAAAGCATTTCTGAAATGGTCGACTCCCGAAAATCACCCCCTTGAGGATGCACGCTGTCCTCCAAGGCTCTGCGCTGAGGTTGAATGGAAACCACCAAGATACGGCCACAAACTCTACCAAAATCCTCCAATGGGCAAGGGCTGGCCCTTTGCTCAATCTCCAGTCTCAAATCCTCCAAAAAAAACCCAATCCGGAGCTCCCCAAGAATGGATTGCGTCCTCCCTCTGAAGACTACGCAGTCTTTGAATGCACTGCTCCTCCACAAAAGCCAAACATCAATCCTCCTGCAAATACTGATGGAACAACCTCACCCGAGTAGGCACTCGAAGTCTCCCGGGGCTGAGGGTGAGATCTCCGAACGAAGACACTCGATGCACTAAACAGTGCTGTAGACTAGCTAAACAACCAACGTGCTCAAGAAATCGAAATGACCAGCTCAATAGCATAAAAATCGAATAATCAAAATGAGGAGGCTCTCCTCTCTATATAGCATTAGCCTCTCTCAAACCCTAAGGCCCACCTCCTCCAACGTTGCCTCCCTTTGCCACGTGCTCCATCTTGCCTTGCACAGTCCCTCCATGTGGTCTACGTGGGCCCCCTCACTACGTGGTCTCTTGGCCCCCCTTGGCTCACTTAAGTTACAACATGTGTCTACTAAGGAGTGCACTTTTTATTTTTGAGTGAGTTATGTCCCCCTCTACTCACTTTTATTTATAATATAACTACATAAGGCAAAATTGACCAAAATCGAATATTCCATTTAGCCATTGCTAATTGGGAATATTACATTGACTACCTATAACTTAGCTCTTTGAAATAGCCAGATATTGAGAAATGAAGTGCACTATATGATTATTTTTTTTTTTTAAATATAATTTTGATGCAATAAATAAGAGCCTAAAACTTAAGAGCACGCCTGCAAAACAAATCGAAATAGATGAGACTTTAGAATTAAATGCATGCGGGTTCTCCTTGAATATTTTCAAGAATGGGTTGGTTCCTCCGAGAACTTCCCCTCATGCTTGAATGCTTGAACAAATAATTATTTCTCTACAAAACTTCACTACAATTCATTAGATCCACATGAAATTATATAAGTGCAATGACAAGAGTTCCTAGAGATATATTTGGCATCAATTAGAAGATTTATTTTCCTAGAGTAGTTAAGTAATTCTTATGCTATTATGAGATAGTTACATACTTACATAACTTGAAAAAAACATGAAAAAAACAATAACATGAAGAAATAAATAGAAGCATAACAAAAATTCAAGAATTTACCATATATGCAAGGAGAAGAACAACATCACATGTTATTCCAAAGACTTTTGTATTATATTGCAAGTATGTGTACAATTCAACAGCGTCTCTTCAAGCCCAATAGCTCGTATTACATGATACAATATGAGAGCCCATGGTTTCATTATATAGAAGGTTGGGAGAAAATCCCAATGAAAAACCAAATGCCAAGTGGTGAGAGGGAGGAGATCACAAGGCAAATTCGAATTTGATAAGTGGAGTTCCATTGCCAAGTGTAAAAATCGGATTTTAGCAATTGGACATCATTTTTTTCTTCCCTTATGTGCCAAATTCGAATTTTATGATGGAATGACACGTGTATATGGGTGGTAACCCATGTGGGGACAATTTCCCACAAAAATCTCCACTAAATATTCTCCCAAATCCTCCCAAATATCTAGTAACTTCACAAATTCGAATTTCCAAGTAAACAACTCTCATTTAATGCTAGAAATTCGATTTTATTTGAGCACATGTTCTTTCCTTTATTTTAGGAGTCCACATCACTTTGGGACTTCACTTTAACTTCTCCATAATTTTCCACCTCATTTAGCATGTGTGGATATTTATTTTTCTCTACTTATTTAATTTCTGGCTTAATTAATTGACAGATTTCCCACTAAATCTAGGAAAAATGGGATTTGAGGGTTCAAAACATTTTTAACCCTTCAAAGTGTGTCATAGTAGGAAGTTGAAGGTGAGAGGTGTAATTTTGATTACTCATACCCCATACAACTTCTCTAAGCAACACTTATTACAATTCAATTACAATTTTTATTGCAATTTTCGACTTGCGGGAAATCTAAAAAATAAAAAATCACTATTTAGACCTAATCAAATTCCACGAAATTTTTTTTGTGATCTAGTATGGTAATATACATTGACTCTAGACATTAGGACTCACCCAAGGTCTCACCATCAAGCCGTACTTCAGCTTTGGGGTAAAATTGGAGGAAAAAACTCAATTAATTATTAAGTCCTGATAGGAAGATGATAATTAACCGAGTGAAAAAAACCTCCCAGAGTAATACTCACTTGTTGGCAAGGTCCCAGGCTACCTAGGCCTGTTACAGACTCAATACTGACTCAAAACTCATAATTACTAGCATCACTTATTACAGTTCCCCGTAGAGCGTGGAATCTGTATACAAGAGAAAATGATAAGAAGTAGGAGTAGAGTTTAAAAACTCTATTGAACTGATGATATATGATGATATATGATGGTACAAGTGTCCTCTGGTTCATCTTTGGGCATGGAGTCTTCACATCATCATCAGGTGCCACTAAAGTGGTCAACGAGTTATATTGCCTAAGACATATCATTCTCTCACTTCCTCAAATATTGAGTTATATTTGCAATACCCAAATATAATGAGTTATATTTGGATATTGCAACATTTCTTTTCGAAGTTTTTATGTTTCTAGGAACTTTCCAACTCTCTCCCAAAGAGGAAAATACATCTATTGTTTTTGTGATGTTTTGGAATATCAGACAGAGGACTCTTGGGATGTTTTTCAATGGGTATGTGGGGATATGTGTTAGCATATGCTTCAGTTCAAAATTCAGCCCATTTCGACTTCATATGAGAAAGTTATTGCCAAAACTTAGGCAGCTATTTCAACTTGTACTTTTTGAAATGAAACAGTTAATTTTCACATGAAACTTCTTGTGCACATTGGAAACTATGTTGAAAACTCACCCATCATGTTTCAGCTCATTTGGACATTTCATGAAAATTTTGTGGCTTGTGCACCTTCCATTCGTCTGTTTGCTGACTAGGAACTGCTATGTGGCGTTAGCCTTTTGATGTTTTTCTGAAGAATAGAGTTGGCTGAGGATCTAAGTGGCACTGATATGTGATTCACGTGACTATTTCTGATCCATTACAGAACAGTTCTTCATAAATCTGTCTCTTCTTTGTGTATGTATCTGTTTGTAGAAATCACCATGTGGGGCGAATACTAGTGGTCCTTGGCTTGGCTATGATAGGATTCTGCAGTACATATTATGTAGCAATAAACTTAGAAAGAGATTCGTTTCTCTACCTAGGTTACTGAATCATTTCTTTCAAGTAAAGCTTGCTAAACTATGCTAAAATTTGTGGTTTGCTAGTAATAAGGAATCCTGATGTTAAATTGTATATTTTCTACATTTCTTATTATTTTGATATATATATATATATATATATATATATATATACACACACACACACACACACTTTTCTTTGTGTGTAACTGTCAATGCATTTTTTTCACATTAAGAAAGTGCTATTTGTTTTGTAGGATCATCCTTCTCATCCTGCCTTAGTAGTAGTATTCTTTGGATCCAATGATGCTGCCTTTCCTCTTCCTAGTGGAATGGGGCAAAGTGTGCCAATCACAGAGTACAAAGCAAATCTTCGACAGATATGTGCACATATCAAGGTTAGTATGAATTTTAGTTATGTTTCCAGTATTTGATGCTTTAACATTCAACTATTTAATTCAATCAGCTATTTAGAAAAACTGAAAATAAATGTCTTTCTGACCTATAAAATATAGGGAGATTCTGAACAATGACTAGTTTGAGTACGGATTCATCACTCTAGAAAAATACAAAAGAAATGAACTGCGAGAAGCACATAAAGGAGGAAGATTTATAGTAGATTTCTGGACTGATCCTTCCATTGTTCTTTGGTGTTTGAAAATGTGATAACCAAAGACATTCTGCTCACTGTCCGTCCTAGCTGAGTCATGACGCAGTTACAAATCCATTTGACTTGTTAGATCATGCTATCTTAAATTTTATTAGAAAAGGGTTGTGACGTTCATATTGTAGCTCAACTGTTAACTATACTATCTCTTTATGTTCCCATGTCTTGAAAAGAACAGAAGGATTCTTGGATAAGGAATGATCTATTCTATGTCTCTTATGGTGTTGAACATGTTTCATCTAGTGGAATCAATGTTGCACGAAGCGGGGATGAAGCGGGGATGTTTTTTGGAAGTGGATACGCGGAAGCGTGATTTCCCAAAAATCTAGGAAGCGAAGCATCTCGGAACTGTCTACTATATATATATATATTTATATTTTTTTGCATTTATATTAAAAAAACCATCCAAAATATCAAACTGGTTGTAGAAGATATGAAAACATGCATATTTGTATACAAATCAAGAAAGATATGGCATCCATTGTACACCAATGGTTAATTATTCGAGCATCAACCATCTAGAATCTAGATTCTTCTCCTCTTGTCTCGCCTTTGCCTCTACCTCGATTGCCCAGGGATATTAGTCAACATTTCCCAATTTTAATCAAACTACCTAATCCAAGCCTTAAAATATGGTGAAAAAAGCTTAACATGCTTGATCAATGATTTTAACTTGATTGAAAGGTAATTTTTTGCTAAGGCCATGACAAAGGAGTTCAACAATTAACACCACCAACACTAGGGTACCTGAGCACATAGAGGGCTTGGTGCTCTTGATTAAATGCCAATCACATACCCTCATACATGATATAATCTAATGAAAAGCCACAATCTCATTGATCCTGAATTCCTTAAAACTGTTAAGTCTGTTGAATTTTGAATACGATATGAAATTCTATTTTCTCCATATGAAGTCCGATGGGGCTGGAACCACTCTCAAACATCCTGAGTCATTTCATGGTAATGTTAAAAATTTAAGTAAAAGGATTTACTTTAAAAATTTAACATTACCATGACGGGGCATCTAGGAAGCATCTACGGCGCATCAAGGGAGCACCTTGGGAGTGTCTGGGAAGCCCCATCCCTACTTAAGTCAGAATTTTTTTAAAACAATTTAGAACCCCGCGGAACCGCTCATCTCCCTCTGGATCCACTGGCGATCCGCGTGGATCTGTGCCCAAACCTCCATGGATCTCCAACGGATCCTTTCCTAGATTCGCGGATCGAGCTTGTGTGGTTCCAGATTTCTAGGAATCGTCTCAAAACGGCAGAACCACGGATCTAATTTTTAGATCCGTGGTTTCGTCGGAGGATTGCCCAAGGATCGGTACAGGACACGGTTCCGACCTTAGATCCTTGGGGGGGGGGAAGGATCGTGCAACACTGAGTGGAATAAATTCCCTTAAATTGCTTCACTGAGACATCTCATGGCCATTCTTCTTAAGATGGCAACCAAGAAAGGTTGACTGCCATGGAGCACCTATTCTTTGAACAGAAGGTTATGACTAGATAACCTAGTAGAGGTAGTTTTGCTGTAGTGTACCTCATAATATACTATAGGCTAGATAATTAGTACAGCAGATCATAATGCTATAATATAATGAATATATGATTATCACCTCAAATGATAAATTAGTAATATTCATTCATTTACAAGAGGTCATGTCTTAATAATATCTTCTCTTGATAGATACAAGAATGTGACAACTGAGGATATTCTCCACACTGAATGCTGTCCATTTGAGCTGAATGGTGATGGACTTATGAATTCATTTGATTAGTTACTCAGTGCATGCTATCTTAACTTTTGTAAAAAGGGGGTCATGAAGCTCATATCACATTTCAATTGTTAGCTATACTATTCCTTTATAGTCCCATGCATTATAAAGACAGAGAGTGCCTTGGATAAGGAACGTTCTATTCTTTGTCTCTCAAGGGGGTTTGTGTAAGATTTCATTGAGATCTGTTGGATTTGGGGGATCCAGACCCTTACCAATTTATTCCAGTACTCAAACCATAGATGTCTGGCCCTTTACATGCAGGAAGTCGCGTTGCTCCGTACCTCTTACCCACTAAAAAGTGGGTAACCCATAGGATAATTTTTTTCTCACCTATGGATAGGCAGATAACTAGTAGCTCTGTTTGATTAGTACATAACATGATGCCAGGATCCTCTACTTCTTGCTCCAGTTAGATTTCTCTCTCCCATCCAGAATTCCTTCTTGAAGGAAGGTGGGGCATCCATCGGTAGTTCCTTAACCATTTTGTAATCATGTGCTTTCACTTAATGTTATGGGCATACTAATATGGATTAAGGGGTGAATTGGATGATTGATTGATCTTGACTATATTCTTGTTCTATCACTTCATCTGGGATGGTTAGTATTTGACTCTAGTCCGATGGGATCTCCTTTGAGGCTTTAGGGTTCTAGGAAGGGCACTACTGGGGAGGCTTTGATTGAATTAATTGGTTCATGATATTCCATACTTACCGCTTACCATCTTGTTATCCACCAAAATAGGTAACCTCAAAGGAGAAAACTTTTCTACTATTCTTGACAGCCAGCTGGTCAGCTATACAACCAACAACCCCTAACAATCACCACTAGCTTGTTAGTTTTTGTAGCATCGGATGTTTTCTTGTCATGAAATTTGGTGGAGAGGCTAGAATGCATGAGATCTCCAAAACCCAGAAATCGTTTCTGAAAATTCCCCCTAGAGATGACTTAATTAGATTATTAACCGATTTTTTTAAATATTTCCTATTTCTAAACTTAGGGAATATGGTTAATTAATATGAATTAATTAAGTCAAGGTGGGAATTATCTAGAAACTCACACAGATTGACTCCAAGATGATCCTAGCCATTGATTAAGTTTTAAGCTTCACCGTTGGTGCTCCAAGAGTAGATTATAAGAGGAAGTCGATGGGCACTTGGAGAAGACACACTAGAACACCAGAAGTTCGATTTCCTTGGCAGATTGATTTCCAGAGTAGAAACAATCAGTTGTCGGAGAGCCAAAGATCGAAGCAGTGAGTGAGGGGTAGGGACATTGAGTCTGGAGGAGATTTTCTAGATCTGGAGAGTCAACTGTAGGAGCTCTGAGTTTCCTCATTGAGGTTGCATAGAGGCAGTGCAGAAGCTTCAGAGGCAAAGTTCGATTGTGCCAGACAGAGGGTCGATTTAGTTGTTGGAGGTCGGGAATATTTTCGGAAAGGGCCAACGAGTCATTCTCAGGGGCTGGATCGGGTAGGCGACTTGATCAGTTACAGTTCCAAGCAAACCGTACCAGTGACTTCATAGACTTGACGCAGGGGTTTCGTGGAGCCCATTCAGAGCTGATTTCGGAGTTGGATCAGTGCCGGGTGAGACAAAATTTGTCTCACTAATTTTTGTGGCCAGTTTCTCTTGTAGTGGATTGCCAGTTTGTGCATCCAGTTTGTACTAATATTTTCATTATTGCATGTTAATTTTGGGCAACTAGGTCCAAACTCCATGTTGTGATGCTCAGATGACGATGCCAATATTTTTATTCGATTCCTCTTTCGGAGAGGTGCAAGATCGATCTAAAGATCATCTTGATCCGATGAGCAGAACATTTATTTTGAATTAATTCGACTTATGTGAAGGTCAGCCATAATTGTAATGTAGGCTTGAAGCCGCAACAGATGTGTCACACACCCTCACAGATGGATATATATTGATCAACGTTGGAGGTCATTTTCACCATCACTCATCACACATTCTCCCTCTGCATCTGATTGGTTCGATCATCATCTTGGAGGCTTCTCTGCACTCACATGTAATATTCCCAATTAGCAACAACTAATTGGTAATATTAATTTTTGGCCAATTTACTTTATAAAGTTAAAGTCAATTAATAAAGTGGGTTAGGAGACACTCAACTCACACTAAGGGAAATAAAACACTTCCTAAAGTCACTTGAGCACCTTTATTTAACATCGTGGGGCCCAAGGGGTCGAAGTGACAGCGTGGGAATAGTGGCAGCGTGGGCAGCGTGGGTCCTAGGCAGCGCAAAGGTGGATCGACAGCGCAGTTTTAGTGGGGCCTAGGGGAGAGAAAGGCACTCCAAGCATAAAGAGAGGGAGAGGCTCTTCATTTTCTCATTCGATTATGCATCCTTGTTTTGTCCATTGAAATTGAGCACGCTTTTGCTGTTGAGCAAAGTCTGCAAGTGTTGTTTAGCACATCGGGTGTCTCCGAGCGGAGATCCCAACCTCAGCCCCGAGGGACTTCGAGTTCCTGCTCGGGTGAGGAGTTCTATCATTTTATTTTCAGGTGGGAGCTATAGCATCTTCAGCAAGGATTACGCACTTGCTTGGGCAGCGTAGTCTTGAGGAGAGACCACGCAGTTCTTGGAGGAGGTAGTGCTGGGAGCTGAGATTTATCAGGGTATTCAGCTTGGGATAGTGAGAAGGGATCAACCCTTAGCTATTCCATCGTTAAGAACAGAGGAGGAGGCCACCATTTGCAGAGACACCTTCAGGGCCAGCGTATTCCACTGGAACAACGTGATTTCTCTAGGGAGGTGATTTTCGAGGGTTATCCATTTCGGACACTCTTTCTGGGCTTTTCTGGGTATTGGGTGAGGAGCTCATTCCCAAAGTCCCGTATTTTTCTGAGCAAGGGAACAACCCCAAAGAGTCAACTTATTCCAGTAGCAGCAACAGTCTGGCAGTAGCAGCAACATCTTGGAGATAACGCAGTCATTGATAGAGCAGCCATTCCGGGAGTATTTCTGAGAATATCTCTAGCTTGCCTTGTGCAAGCCAAGGTGCCATATTCTGATCACCTTTTGTACTCATTTCACTTTCAGTTATATAATAAAATGGCTCAGCGTTCTCCATGTTTTGCATTCTATGAATGATGTCTCTCTATTTGTTGTAGTTTCATGTTTATGTTGCTTTATATTGCTGTTTATTTCTACTTGGAATATTACAGTGGTATCAGAGCTCATAGACTTGGCTCAACTTGTGGAGCAGATTGTCTATGACACCCGCAGGTAAACCATATATCACTTATCGGGGAAGGAGGTATAAGGACCAAGAGAGGCAGCTTGAGGCCACTTTTGGAGAAGGTGACCGCATTTCAGTAGTGGACACAGAAGAGGAAGAACCAATGGCAGAGGAGAAAGATGAAGGGAAGGAGTTCAGGGAACTTTTCCTAAAGTCTGTGCAAGAGTTGTCGAGAAGGATAGAGGAGATGGGACAGAAATTCACCGCAGACCAGAGACAACATGAAACCCCAAGGGTTTTCCACATCAGAGAGGGGTCTGGTACATCCCATCACTTGCAGGAGCACCTCACAGCGCAGCAGATGGCATCACTGACTCCCCCACGTTCCACGATGCCCACAATTCTAGCTACAGGCACGGGGGCGGGAGCACCTCAGGAACCGAAATCGGTTCACATGGGGTATTATTTTGTCGAGTATCAATCCTACGGGCGAGAGTTTGGTGAGGCTCTCACTTTCCATGACTATGTGCAGCTCAAGAAGGACAACAGACCCCGCAACCAGAACAGAGGGGCCAGATACACACAGGATGGGGATGTACAACGTACATTGGGCAGATTTTACTTGCCGACATTTGACGAATCCTCCAAGTGTTCGACAAAGGCTTGGGTGGAGAAGTTGGATAATTTTCTTCCAGCTCAGTCAGATGGCAGAGGGAGAGGCCATCAAGGTGGTAGCGCTGCACTTGGAGGGCGAGGCCCATGATTAGTGGTTCCACGAGATGGCCACGTTGGGGCACTCAGGGGTGACAACATATGCAGAGTTTACATGGAGGCTGATAGAGCAGTTTGATCAGAGGGATCTAGAGGAGCACTTTGTTGAGCTGACTAAGCTCAAGCAGACCGAGAGTCCGGACACATACATTTCTGAGTTTTTGAGACTCTCCGTGATGGTACCTGACTTGTCTTCGGCCAGGATGATTTACATGTTCATTGATGGGTTGGCAAAACCTCTTCATGATGCAGTTGGGAGGACTAGGGGTTTGCAGGATGCCCTACCTAGGACTGGAGCAACTTTCCCCCAGAGATCAACATTTCAGTGGAAGGGGAAGGACACGAGGGTTCCGCCTCCAAAGGGGAACTAGAGCTGGGGGCCTTTGGATGATGAGACCTAGAAAGATCTGAGACGGAAGAAGCTATGCTTCACATGCCAAGAGCCATGGGCATCGGGACATCGTTGTGCCGCGGGGAAGGGACACTATATCGAGGTTTTCTCCGACAGTGACGGGGAAGAGGATGAGTATGAGGTGATGGAGGCAGGAGGCAGCGGTGTGGTACAGAGAGGAGATCATCCACCACCTCCACCACCAGGAGCAGGAGGGGCAGCGTTTGCACCTACCGGGGGAGTCCTTGCTTCTTTGCGAGGGGTTCCCAAATACTTGACACTGCGTGTCCGAGGTACTGTGCAAGGACAGCGTGTTTCGGTATTAGTGGACATTGGGGCTACCCACAATTTTATTGATGCAGAGTTGGTAGAGTGGGGAGCATACCAACAGAGAACTTTGATGTGTTTTCGGTACTAGTTCAAGGTGCCAGAACCATGCAGTGTACCAAATATGTGCCAGCCTTGGCAGTGACTATGGGGACTTACACTCTGACAGATCATTTCTTTATGGTGGACATTCCAGACACCAATTTGATACTAGGAGTGCAGTGGTCGATCACGCTGGGGAAGGTCACCACAGATTGGGAGACCTTGGAGATGGAGTGGACGGACAAGAAGACCAGGAAGCACGAGATGATTCGGGGCATGCACACTTATCTGCCACAGACAGTTTCAGCACACTGGATGGAGGCAGACTTCCGAAAGGGAGATATAGAGTGGGCAGTGGAGCTGCGTGTTTCAGAGGCAGGTTCTACAGGGCAGGCCATACACCCATATGTGTAGTCTATCTTGGACAAATATGCCACGGTTTTCAGAGATATACCACCAAGGCAGCCACCAGATCGGGGGTTTGAGCACACCTTGAGCTGGAGCAGGGCATCCAGGCTGTGATTACTACACCCTATAGGCATCCTAAGGCCTACAGGGATGAGATTGAGAGGGCCATTCATGAGCTCTTAGCGCTGGGGCACATTCGTCCTAGCACTAGCCCATTTGCTTCTTCTGTTGTACTAGTGAAGAAAAAGGATGGCACACTGAGGATGTGCATTAATTATCGGGCTCTCAACAAAAAGACCATGAAGAACTGATACCCCATCCCATGGATTGATGAGTTGAGGGGATCGAAGTTCTTCTCGAAGATTGATTTGAGATCAGGGTACCACCAGATTCGCATGAGGGACCAGGATGTTCCCAAGGCCGCTTTCAGATGTCACTACGGTCACTTCGCGTTTTTTGTGATGTCCTTTGGGCTAACTAATGCACCAGCCACCTTCCAGTCCTGCATGAACCACATCTTCCATGGTCAACTGAGGAAGTTTGTGCTGGTATTCTTTGATGACAGCTTGATATACAACCGGACATGGGAGGAGCACTTGCAGCACATTGAGGCTGTGTTGTGCATATTGGAGGAGCAACATTTCTATGCCAAGATTTCCAAGTGCAAGTTTGGATTGGCAGAGATGCTCTATTTTGGGCATATCATTGGTGTGGATGGAGTGAGGGTCCACGAGGAGAAGATCAGGGCCATCTGGGATTGGCCAGAGCCGAAGAACGTGACGGAGCTTCGGGGGTTTGTAGGCATCTGCACCTACTACTGGAAGTTCATCAAGGGATTTTCCCAACTTGCTGCACCCCTCGCAGACCTTACAAAGAAGGGGGCATTCAGTTGGACAGACATAGCGCAAAGGGCCTTTGACAGGCTCAAGGAGGTGATGAGCAGCTGCCCAGTTCTTGTGTTGTCGGATTTCACACAGCCTTTCGTCCTTGAGTGTGATGCATCAAGAGAGGGGGTAGGATCAATTTTGATGCAGAGGGGCCATCCCATAGCTTTCGAGAGCAGGAAGTTATTGCTACATGAGAGGTTGTATCCCATATACGACAAGGAAATGCTAGCTATTATGCATGCACTGGCCAAGTTTCGGCAGTACTTGGTGGGGAACAGATTCAGGGTGAGGACTGACCACAACAACCTTCAATTCTTTTTAGAGCAGAAGCAGTTGCAGGAGAGGCAACAGAAGTGGGTCAGCAAGATCCAGGCATACGATTTTGACATTGAGTATGTCAAGGGGAAGAACAACGTGGTGGCCGATGCTCTCTCACACAGACCGGCAACATTGTCCCTGATGAGTTTAGACACGGATTGGAGGGCTCAGTTGCTGGTAGAGTACTCTAAAGATCGTTTTTCCTGTGAGATCTTGGACGGATAGGTCGCGGATGACAAATACTAGGTGATGGATGAGGTGATATACTTCAGAGATCGGATCTTCTTGACTGGGGGCTCTCAGCTAGAGGAGAAGGTGCTGCGTGCCTCACATGACTCATCACTATCAGGCCACCAGGGGTTCACCAAAACCTACAGGGCCACCAGGGAGAGGTTCTCTTGGAAGGGCCTCAAGGAGGACGTACTCCGGCATGTCAAGGAGTGCGAAGTATGTCAGCGGAACAAAGGGGAGGTGAGCCATCCAGCAAGGTTACTACAGCCTCTTCCCATTCCAGAGGGGAAATGGGAAAGCATATTGATGGATTTCGTCACAGGGTTGCCCGCGGTGCAGGGCAAGGACTGTATCTTTGTAGTCGTTGATCCGCTAAAAAAGTACACACACTTCTTTGCCATATTAGCACGGTACACGGCAACTCAGGTGGCAGAGTTGTAATTCAGGGATGTTTTCAGGTTGCATGGTCTTCGAAAGACCATTGTTAGTGATCGGGACAGCCATTTCATGGGTGACTTTGAGCTCTTTCGTTTAGTGGGTACAGAGTTGACTCTGAGCATCAATTATCACTCTCAGACGGATGGGCAAATGGAGAAAGTGAATAGGTGGCTGGACTACTTGCGAAACTATGTTACAGGGCAGTAGAAGGCATGGTTACAATGGTTGCACTTGGGGGAGTACTGCTACAACACTACTTTCCACATGTCCATTGGTATGTCTCCGTTTTACGCTTTATATGGATTTCATGCTTTGTCTTTTGCTGACGCGATGTTTGGTGCTAGTAAGGCCCCTAGGGCCAAGGACTGGATCCAAGAGAGTCAGGATATACTTCGAGCCCTCAAGGACAACTTAGCTACAACACAGAACCAACAAAAGTTGTATGTTGACAAAGGACGGGTTGAGAGGCAGTTTGAGGTAGGGGACTTGGTCTACCTATGGCTTCAGCCATACCGGCAGTCCACACTGAAGCAGAAGGGGGCCAAGAAGCTTAAGCCCCGCTTCTATGGACCATACAGGGTGATACGCAAGATTGGGGAGGTTGCATATGAGTTGGAGTCACCCACAGGTAGCAGGATCCATAACATCTTCCATGTATCTTGCCTGAAAAAGGCCTTGGGACAACAGGTGACTGCAATAGAGGAGCTTCCACCAACAGATGATGAGGGGCATTTGGTGCTACAGCCAGAGGCCATCATAGACACCCGGGAAAGGTAGCTGCGAAGCAAGACAGTCAGGGAGTATTTGGTGAGGTGGAGGAACTTGCT
The DNA here is from genome assembly GCA_034641835.2 of Pinus albicaulis. Taxonomy (NCBI): domain Eukaryota; kingdom Viridiplantae; phylum Streptophyta; class Pinopsida; order Pinales; family Pinaceae; genus Pinus; species Pinus albicaulis. The sequence continues at coordinate 16,403,586 of CM076583.1, forward strand.
GGATGAGGATGTCACTTGGGAGAGTGAGGAGATTTTGCAGCATCCATCATTGCAGTTGCTTGAGGACAAGCAACGATTTCGCGGGGAGGACTGTAATATTCCCAATTAGCAGCAGCTAATTGGTAATACTAATTTTTGGCCAATTTACTTTATAAAGTTAAAATCAGTTAATAAAGTGGGTTAGGGGACACTCAACCTACACTTAGGAAATAAAACACTTCCTAAAGTCATTTGAGCACATTTAATTAACAGCGTGGGGCCTAGGGGGTCGAAGTGATAGCGTGGGGACAGTGGCAGCGTAGGCAGCGTGGGCCCATGGCAGCACAGAGAGGGATGGACAGCACGGCCAAGTGGGACAACGGAGTTTTGGTGGGGCCTAGGGGAGAGAAAGGCACTCCAAGCATAAAGAGAGGGAGAGGCTCTTCATTTGCCGATTTGATTATGCATCCTTGTTTTGTCTATTGACATTGAGCACGCTTTTGCTGTTGAGCAAAGTCTGCAGGTGTTGTTTAGCACACCGAGTGTCTCCGAGCGGAGATCCCAACCTCAGCCCTGGGGGACTTCGAGTGCTTGCTCGGGTGAGGAGTTCTATCATTTGATTTTTAGATGGGAGTTATAGCATCTTCAGCAGGGATTATGCACTTGCTTGGGTAGCGCAGTCTTGAGGAGAGACCACGCAGTTCTTGGAGGTAGTGCCGAGAGCTAAGATTTATCAGGGGATTCAGCCCAGGATAGTGAGAAGGGATCAACCCTTAGCTATTCCATCATTTATAACAGAGGAGGAGGCCACCATTTGTAGAGACACCTTCAGGGCTAGCGTATTCCACTGGGACAACATGATTTCTTTAGGAAGGTGATTTTTGGGTGAGGAGCTCATTCCCAAAGTCCCGCATTTTTCTGAGCAGGGGAACAACCCCAAAGAGTCAGCTTATTCCAGTAGCAGCAACAGTCCGGCACTAGCAGCAATAACATCTTGGAGATAACGCAGTCATTGATAGAGCAACCATTCTGGAAGTATTTCTGAGAGTATCTCTAGCTTGCCTTGTGCAAGCCAAGGTGCCATCATTCTGATCACCTTTTGTACTCATTTCATTTTCAGTTATATAATAAAATGGCTCAGTGTTCTCCATGTTTTTCATTCTATGTATGATGTCTCTCTATTTGCTGTAGTTTCATGTTTATGTTGCTTTATATTGCTGTTTATTTCTACTTGGAATATTACATCACACGGGGGAAAAAAGCAGCAGCTAGGGTTTCGGTCTGTTCTAGGGTTTCCAGCGCAAAATTGATCAACGTTGACTTTGGTTAACGCTTGGTCAAATTGACCTGAAACTCTCCCTAAACTTCGATCTGCTGAATCCGCATTTTTTTGGCACAAAAACCAAGGCTGGATGTTGATTTTGACTTGGTTGCGTTGACTTTCTGTTGCTGATGTTTTGCGTTGACCGTTGACTGGACAATGTTGAATTTTGTTGACTTTGGGTTGACCATTGTAGAGTTTTCCGAGAGGGTTGTGTGTCACATTCTGGTTGGATGACCATGAGTAGACTTTGCTGGTTGAAGCATCCTGTTGACCGCTGTAACACACCACAACACATATTTTGCTGATCAAGTTAAGTGTATTTTTGGCTTGTCTTCCGTCGATCTATTGGTATGTTCTATCAACATTTTACTTTCTTATTTATGTGATTGCTATTTGATATCGGATATAAACGTAAAGTTGCATCAAGCATAGAACATCTACGAAAATTTACATTGCATAATAATAAAAACCCTCATTGCTGCACCAATTTTCCCAAGTTGGGTTTTTCTGGGGACACTTGTCCAAAAATAACGGTGTCAAATTTGTGTGTGTGTGCTGGTATTTTCTCAGTTTCTAGCGCTATTATTTCCGCAAAATTTTATTTGTGAAGGTTGCTGTATGATTTGACATCTCATCAATCATAGATTTGTACTCAGAATTTACTGCATAATAACATAAACCCTCAGATGTGCTGCACCGGTTTTCTCGGATTGGCTTTTTCTAGGGACATTAGTCCAAAAACAATTGTGTTAGATGGTTGTGTGATCTATGTGTGTTCAGATTTGTTTCCGCACTTGTATTTCTTCCGCAGTTTAATTGTGTAGGCTGTGGTGAGTGGATTTCGATATTTGCTTGTAGAACACAGTAAATAATTTATTAAGTAAAATAACAAATAGAAGATTTTCCATCAGTTGCTGCAGTAGGATTCTGTGTATCACGAATTTTCACATTTTATCAAAGCTTGTTTAAGTTGAGTGTAGCCGAGACAAAGAACATATCCAATAGATCCAGCGTTGAAGGAACAACTGGGGATCAGAGAGTTGCATAAGCAACAGATCGATTTCCTAATGAAGTGCGCAGTCTAAGCCATGAGGGCCAGATCGACAAGGAAAATCTGTCTCTGAGTGAGTCGACAGAGAGGTAGGATTGTTCAATATTGCTCTTTGTCCGAGGAAGAGAGAGCAGCGCAATAGATCTACGCAGATAAACAACTGGAGGGACGCAGTTGACTGCGCAATAGTGATTGCAGGTGCAGAGCATTAGGAAGCATAGCTGAAACATAGATTTGGGGATTTTCTGACCTCAGTGAGTTTCTGGCCCGAGAAATTCAGATTCCCCATGCATTAACAATAGATTTTGTGGCTTGTTCCATCAGGAGTGCGTAAAGCCAACTGCGCAGAGGGTGAGAGGCAGCAGATCGACAGTAGTCAGGCGAGATGGCCACCAACGGATTGCGTGACCAGGACTGGTTGGAGGGTGCCTCCAACTATGTAATCTGGAAGGCAAGGATCTCCTTCCTTCTAGATGAGCATGACCTCAAGCACTTTATCGATAGTGCTCAGGTTGAACTAGTGGATGCAACACTATTACGGGCCTTCAAGAAAAATATGGCTAAAGCCAAGTGATTGATCCTCGATAGAGTGAGGGATCACATTGTTTCACACATATCAACCAAAGGAACAACTAAGGAGATGTGGGATGCATTGGAAAAGCTGTATGAGGGGACTTTAGAGCAGTGGAAGATGTTTTTGGAGGAGAAAATGGGGACCAACAGGATGCAGAAGGGAGAGTGTATTGATCCATTCCTCTCTAGACTTCAGGAAAACTACGATCATTTGGCAGTCGTAGGAGCAGCTCCTAAGGCCACAAAGATGGTCAGATTGGCCCTGAACTCAATGTCTGAGGATTACCAAGTTTTTGTGTAGAGCATCCTGGGTAGAGAAAGCTTGCCAGACTGGGAGAAAATGTGGGTAGCTCTTCAACAAGAAGAGATGCAGAGAGACCTACTCAAGTGTCAACTTGAGGGCGGAAGCAGCAGTGGTTCGAGGATCAAGGAGGAGGAGTAAGAGAATGCAACCCTTGCATCCAAGGGACAACAAGAGATACAGAGGAGGAAGAATGATCTGTCAAAGATCAAATGTTTCCGGTATGGCGAGATGAGGCATTACGCCACACAGTGTCCTCTTAAGAAGAAGGACAAGGATGAGAAACATGACCTCAGGTTGGAGGAACGAAGATAGAGGAGGAGGAGTTTGTGATGATTGCTCACATACCTCCAAGAAGGAGGTGGGCTGATTTGGAGTTGTAGACCCAAAGATCGACAAGATGGGCAAGATCCTTGAGGAGTCCACCTCTCGGATCATCACCTTGCTACGGTAGCCCAAAACAACAGTAGCAGGATAGACTAGTGCCAGTTGGTGCAGATGAGTGTTGAAGTGACAGTGCAATGGTTAGCAGTGCTAGAGTCTGAGTAGCGCAGAGGGACGCAGTGTAGAGCAACAACTGCGCATCAGCTTCAGAGAGGCGATGCAAAGGCTAGCAACAGTCAAATATTCATTACCGAGATGCAGTATACTTGTCCAATTTTGGATGTTTTTTTTCAGTTGCAGAAAGTTGGGCATATTAAGAGTACATTCCTAAGAGTTAGAACAATATGCAACAGGGCATATTGTTAGAGCACATTCCTCGCTAAGAGGGAGTGTTGATTTGGGGTAGCATTGAATGTGCTCTAAGTCTCAAATTTTGTGGAGAGGATTAGACGCATGTGCTCTAAATAAACCAGAAAGCATTTGGTGAAATTCCACTCGGATTGTATTCTATAGAAATAATTAATTATTTTTAAAGGGACCCTAAGTCAAAACTTAGAAAAATAAAATAATTAAAGTGTATTAATAGAATATGAGTGAGAATGATCTAGAATAAACAGATCAAGTCAAAAGTTAATGTTATCCGTTGATTAGAGATCTAATCTAGGCCGTTGAATCCTCAATGAGAAGATTATAAGAAGGAATTGAAGAGTCATTTGGAAGATGAATTCGTGGAGACAAAGAGGATCTAGAGATCAAATTTTTCTGAAGGAGCAAGTGCTCAGACAAAAATCAGATCTAAGTGATCCTTGATTGCTGTGAGGGGTAGTATTTCCTGTTAGAAGGTTTCCTGAGCCGGAGAGTACATAGCAACAGAGACAAAGAGAGCCACACTTCAGCGCAAAGCCAATGACGCAGTACCTATGCAGTCACCGTGCCGAGCCAGAGGGAGAATCATTTTCCTGCAGAGGAGACAGCGCAAAGCTAGTGTCAGACCCCAAAGAGATTTTCCAGAGGCTCAGTTTCCAGCCAGTAGTGAGACCAACAAATAGGCAGAAGGGCAGCTGAGTTGTGACGCAGTCACTGTGTAGAGGCAGCGCAGAGCAATCCAGCCTTGGTGCTGATCAGTGCCAGTTTCCTGTGGAGGAGTGAGGTTTGTCTCACGAGATCTCTTCTGTTAGTTTTTCTGTATGATTTGACAGTCTCATCAATCATAGATTTGTACTCAAAATTTACTGCATAATAACATAAACCCTCAGATCTGCTGCACCGGTTTTCTCGCATTGGGTTTTTCCAGGGGCATTAGTCCAAAAACAATTGTGTCAGATGGTTGTGTGATCTATGTGTGTTCAGATTTGTTTCCGCACTTGTATTTCTTTCACAGTTTAATTGTGTAGGTTGTAGTGAGTGGATTTCAATATTTTCTTGTAGAGCACAATAAATAATTTGTTAAGTAAAATAACAGATAGAAGATTTTCCATCAGCTGCTGCAGTAGGATTCTGTGTATCACGAATTTTCACATCAAGGTGGAAAAAAAATTGAGTTGCCCAGATAGTAATTTAATAGTCAGAGGGAGTAGCTACAACTCAAATTTTTGTTGAGCAGATTCCTTGATTGGACGTAGAGGGTTTTGCAGCAGTAGAGCTAGTGTCGGGTGGAAGAGAAAGGCACACACATAGAGGGAGATTTCTCTTAGAGGGTTTCTAGCCAAAAAATCTGATTTTCCTAGTTGCAAGTTCGCAGTTTGAGCTTGTAGAGTTGCATATCATAGGAGGGAGTGCGAGTAGCAGAGAAACAACCGAGCAGAGGAAGAGGGAGTTTCCAGACCAGATCAGAAATGGCCACAGCTGGGCTGAGGGACCAAGATAGATTGGAGGGGTCCTCCAACTATGTCATCTGGGAGGTAAAGATGTTAATACTTCTGGATGAATATGGTTTGAAGCCCTATGTAGAGAGTGTGGTAGCAGTGCCCCATGATGTTGATCAACAAAAGGAGTACATAAAGGAAATGACGAAGTCCAAGAGGTTGATTTTGGATGGAGTCTAGGATCATCTCGTCTCACATGTGTCAGAGAAGAGAACGATCAAGGAGATGTGCGCTGCCTTGTCTGATTGTTTCAAAGTTCTTCTAAGCATCGGAAGATTTATCTCTAAGAGAAGCTGAGGAACACGAGGATGCAAAAGGGTGAGAGCATAGATGCCTTCTCACTCGGATTCAGGAAGTCCAGGATCAATTGTTAGTTTTTGGGTCAATACCTCAACCCACGAAGCTTGTACAATTGGCACTAAATAGTGTCTTAGAGGATTGGCAGGTATTTGTCCAAAGTATCTTGGGTAGAGATACCTTACCAAGGTGGGACAAGATGTGGTTTGATCTGCAGTAGGAATAGTGGAGGTGGGCTCTATTGAAGAGCACCATCAATGGAAGCAACAGTAAAGGCGTGAAGAGTGAGGAGTATGTGCTTGCATCCAAGGGTCTTAGTCAGACACAAGGGGAGCATAAGAAGAAGAAGGACCTATCTAAGGTCAAGTGCTTCAAGTGTGGTGAGTTCGGTCACTACAACACACAATGTCCTCTCAGGAAGAAGGACATGTGGGAGAAGCAGGACCAGGCAACAACACATGCCAAAATAGACAAGTTTTCCTCTAGGTTGGAGGAAGAATTTGCTATGTGTTGATTTTTGTAGCATCATATGTGCTCTAGCCTCAAGATTTTGTAGAGAGGCTAAGACACATGCATTCCACAATACCCAGAAAGCATTTTTGGGAAATTCCACCCAGAGAGGATTTAATTAAAATAATTAATCATTTTTAATGTATTTCTAAGTCTTAACTTAGGAAATGTGATTAATTAAAGTGTATTAATTAGATCGGGCGTGAATCTTCTAGATAAAGATACAGATAAACTCCTATTTAATCTTAACCTTTGATTATGTGTTAATCTTGGCCGTTGATATGTCAAAGAGAGATTATAAGAAGGAGATTGATGGGCATTTGGAAAACACATCGAGTAAGAGATCAAGAGATTGATTTCTCAAGAGAGCAGCACAGAAGTGGCCGGAAGAAGATCGAAGTGATTTCTTGCAGTGAGGGGCAGGGATAGTTTACTAGAGGAGGAAGTTTTCTTTATCCAGAGAGTGCAAGGCAGAGAAGGCAGAGAGAAGTCCAGAGAGGCAGCGTAGTGCCACGCAGAGCTACGCTGTGGCAACGCAGAGCTACCTTGTGGTAGCGCAGAGCTTCAGAGGGAGTCCAAAATTCTGCTGGGGAACAGTCGAGATCTAGTTCCAGAGTCAGGGTGTGAGACTGGGAGGCCAGAGGGTTAAAGTTTCCTACGAGTAGGAGATCAGGAGGAGGTGCAACGCAGTCCCAACAGCAGTGATGCAGTGACTGCGTGGGTAGACACAGAGACCGCACAGAGACAATGCAGAGGGCTCATCTCCAGTGAGATCAGTGCCGAGTTTTCCAGTGACAGTGTGAGATCTTCTCACTATCTATTTATCCAATTTTATATCTGTATCGGATGGCCAGTTTGGGCATCTAGGGACTTGTATTCAGAAACTACTGTATAATAATTAAAACCCTAAACTGCTGCACCAGTTTTTCTGTATTGGGTTTTTCAGGGGACATTGTCCAAAAACAATGGTGCATGTGTGTGTTTATTTGTTTCCTGCTCTGTAGTTGTTTCCATAGTATTTTTTATGTTGTGAAGGCTGCAATTGTATTTATTTCGATGTTTACTATGTAACACCATAAATAACTTGTATCATAATTAACAAGTAGAAGAAATAACATCAAATTGCTGTAGTAGGGATTCCAATCTTGGAATCTTCAAATGGTATCAGAGAGCAGGTGAAGCAGGAGAGTAGGGCAGGGAGAGCCCACCACTGAGCTGAAGGAGGATTTCGAAGGACTATGTAAGCAGCATAGCAAACCCTAGAGGGGCTGCGCAATCCATTGGCCGGGAAGGCTGATTTTCGTGGAAAATTACTTCTCTGAGTGAGTTGACAGAGTAAATTTTCTGGTTCAAGATCTTGTCAGAGGCAGAGGGAGCAGCGTAGCAGATTCAACATTGAGAAGATCTTCAGCTGGGAGTTGGGACGCAGTTTTTTGCACTACTTTGCTGGGACAGAAAAACATCAGAAGAGGAAAGAAGGGCACATATTGAGGGAATTTCTTCCTCAGAGGATTCTGAGCCAAGGAGTTCTATTTCTCACTGCAGAGCAGCAGTAGCCGGGAGTAGATCTACTTACTCCAATAAGGAGTATGTAGAGCCAGTCAGTAGCTGCGCAGAGGAGAGAGGAGGCAGTTCGACATTTGATTGGCGATGTTGACCACTGGAGTGGCACCTGATGATTATGTGAAGACTCCGTGCCCAAGGATGAACCAGAGGACACTTGTGCCATCAGATATCATCAGATATCATCAGTTCATGAGTTTTTAAACTCTACTTCTTCTTATCATTTTCTTGTTCAGCCCTCAGATTCTGCAGCCCTGCGGGGATATTGTATAAATGTCACTAGCATGATGAATAAAATCATGTAACAGGGCTAGGATGTTGGGACTTGATCAACAAACGAGTACACCTTGGAGTGTTTTTTTACTTGGTTAATTATTCCTACTTTTTAGCGTCGAATAATTTTCTAGGTTTTTTCACTTATTGCATTACCCCAAAGCCGGGGTGACAGCGTGAAGGTTGAGCCCCTAATGCATCTTAGTGTCTAGAGTCAATGTATATTACCATGCTAGGTCATCTCTGAAATTTCGCGGAATTTGATTAGGTCTAAGTTTGATTTTTTAATAATTAAAAATTTCCCGCAAAACGAGATTTTTTAATTAATTTCTATGTAATGATGTAAATAAGTGGTCTTTGGAAATGTATAGGGCGTGTGACTACTCGAAAATCATCCTCAGAGGCCCAACTTTATTCTAGGACCCACTTTTAGGGTCAAAAAACGACTTATGGTCCCTCAAAAGCCAATTTTCCTAATGTCGGTCGCAAAAATGGGAAAAAATTCAAAAAAATAAATAATTAGAAAAATTCATAAATTTTTCCATAGTAAAAAAAGGTCAACCAAGTGACAAGGCATATTGAGAGAAGGTCAAAGATGATGTGACAGCCATGTGGGGCCCAACACATAAGGTACAACCAAATTCAAAGGTTCCAAAGTGAGAAGTCAACAAATTTCCACATTGATTTCATAATACAACATATAGCTAAAGTTCAGCTTTTGATTTAATATTAAATCAAATGTATGTACTTAAAGTGCAAGACATATAAAGTTAGGCCTTAATAAAGTGAGGACTGTGAAAATTCTACTGCAGTATATTGGTTTGTTTCTCCTACTTGATTTAGATTAATACAAGTTATTTTCAGAAATTAGATTCAGAAAATACCGAATAAACACAACTACAACCTACACATCCAGATTATTTACTGAATAATACGCACATACAACAAAGTGACACATGGATTTTTGGACACGAGTCTTCGGAAAAACCCAAAGCGAGAAAACTGGTGCAGCAGATATGAGGGTTTATTATTAAATATATTTTGAGTACAAAAAATCTGTGTTCCAGATTTGGAAAACCCGACAGAGAATAAAAGAAATCAAATCTGCAGCGAACCTGAAGTTCCAGTGCCAAATATCTAACTGATCCACACCCTCAAACAAGATTTACAGAACTCAGCTCGGATCTGGCCCTAGAAACCTTCAGCGTTGCCCCTGAAGCCCCAACATCAGCCTTGCTAGCCTCATATTGCCACTGCGCTTCCCAGAGAGGGACTACGTAACCCCTGGAAGGGTGACACAGGCCTTACGCTGGCCCTGGAGACCCTCTCCATAACTTCTGCAGCCCCTAGAGCCTCTGCGCTTTCCTGCGTAGCGGCCGCGCAGCACCTGTGTAGCTGCTGCTCTGCTTCTTTGCGCTGTCCTTGTTGCCGCTCCTTTGCCTCTTTTTGACTCTTGGCTCTGGGATCAGATCATCCCCTTAACCAATACTACCCCTCGCTGTAGGAAATTCCTTCGGAATTTCTTAGCAAACCCGCCCTAGAATTCCAGATCTATTCCTCAGCTCTGCAACTGTATGTCTTGTCCAACTGAGCCTCAAGCCTTTCTCTTATACTTTTTCATTCATCTCGTCAACGATTGAGATTAAAACATTCATCAACAGCTGAGATTAAAAGACTGCTTGATTCATGTGACTTAGGACAATTTCAGCACATGTGTTAATTAATTCACTTTAATTATTTAATTTTCTTAAGTTTAGGCTTAGGAAATCCTTTAAAATAATTAATTATTTGAATAACTTGAACACCAACTAAAATTTCTCAAAACACTTTTTGGGTTTTGGAGATCAAGTGTGTCCTAGTCCCTCCACAAAATCTCAACACTTCTTCTTAGCACAGAGTGTGCTCTAGGAAGGTGTACTCTAGCAATGCATCCACACCATGCACTACAAGATCTTGAAGCTGGATTCTGTGTTGTTGATGCTTGGGCTGCTGCCCTCTATCCACTGCACTGCTGCTCTTTATACTACTGCCCATGCCATTGCCACTAACACTGCCACATCTATACTGCAACTCCCTCTCAACTTGCTGCATCATGCTGCCCATATCACTGCCACTGCTAATTGCTGCATTGCAACTCAGTTGCTGAGAAGTAAGCAACTGAAAGACTTCTGCCCAACTGTTTGACAGATAAGTCAAGTTGCCCTCCACCACTGAAGCTCCCTGGATGCTAATTCATGCTGTCCTCTTGAAGACACTGTCACGCTGCAACACTGCACTGCGTGAGCACAATTTCTTTGCACTGTTGAAGTGCCATCAGCCCCTCTGCACTGTTGCCTCCACGCTGCTGCTGCCTTTGAATTACACTGCTCCCTCTTAAGCTCTTCAGCTCCCTCTTCCGCTTCAATATGGCCTTCTGCAACCATCTCCCGACTCATCCCGCAACTGTCTCAAGGCTCTCGTAGCTCGTATGTGATCCAAGAGTAGGGTTGACTCAAAGATCCCGCCAGTGTCTGTAGATGCTCTACAGATCTATGTCACCCCACCTCTTCTCTCGAGGTACATGAGCACTCATGGCTGTATCATCATCAGAGCCATCTTCGTTTTCTACTGCAGCCTTGGAATCAGAAGATCCTTTGTCCTTCTTTTAGGACAACTGTTGGCGAAATGACCAAGATCACCACAGTTAAAGCACCGGACCTTTGAAAGGTCCTTTTTCTTCTTCCCTTGTTATTTCTTTTCCCTTGATGCAAGGGCTGCATCCTCCTCTTCCTCCTTGACTTTGGCCTTTCCGCTTCGTCCACTGATATTCTGCCGCTTGGTGACCCTCCTTATTTCCTCTTAGCGGAGGATAGCCCACATGTCAGCCCAAGATGGTAACGCTGCCCTTCCCAGAATGCTCTGGACAAACGTTTCCCAATTTTCCGAGACTACATTTAGAGTAGTCCTCACTAAGGGCTCCTCATCGGGAGTAGCACCAATGCCAACCAAGTGATCTCGGATGGCTTGAAGCTTGAAGAGGAATGGATCTACCTCTTCACCCTTCATTTGGAACAACCACATCTGGTTCTCTAGAAGCATTCTTCTTTGTATGGAGCCTCCTTGGTACATCGTGTCCAAGGCTACCCACATGTCATTCGCTAAAGTCTTCCCAGCAATATGAGGTATAACGTGGTCCTTGACTCCGTCTATGATCAAACACTTTGTTCGTGCTTGATTTTCTTCATACTTCTTGAGAGGATCTGCATCGGTTGGTACAACAAGAACCTTCTCTGCATGATCTTTGAGACCATACTCATCCAAAACTGGGAGGATTCTGGCCTTCCAGATAACATAGTTGGACATGCCGTCCAATCTATCTTGATCCCTCAGTTCATATCGAGCCATCTTGCTCAGATCTGACAGAAACAATACTTCTCCCACTGGATTTGGGTTTCTTGGTGACTAGAAACCCTCTAGTAACTGCTTCTGCTGAACACTGATTTCCCTCCTGGAAATCTTCTACCAAAACACAAACGGACAACACTCTCTGATTGTCTTGATCGAATCTCAGATCTGTTTGGCTCAGAGCTGCTGAGTAATTGTCTTCCTCCCGCCTTTGTTGCCTTAGCTAGGCACAATTCTGCAGTTGCAGAATCTCTACCCCACAAGCATTGCTGAAGATTTGAAACAATGCTTCCGGATCTTGGCGAAATTCTTCCGCAACCGGAGAAATGATTGGATTGCGTCTCACTGACTGGCCCAACGCAGCCTCAACACTGCTAAGAAGTGGACTGCGTAACCCCAGACTAGGTGACGTAGTCATTATGCTACCCTGGGAAGAGTCCGCGTCAGTGTTGCACGATCCTTCCCCCCAAGGATCCAAGGTCGGTACCGCATCCCGTACCGTTCCTTGGGCGATCCTCTGACAGAATCATGGATCCAAAAATCAGATCTGCGGTTTCTTCGTTTTGGATTCCGATCCGCAAATCTAGAAAAGGATTCATTGGGGATCCATGGAGGTTTGGGCATGGATCCGCGTGGATCGCCAGTGGATCTAGAGGGAGATGGGCGGTTCTGCGGGGTTCTAAATTGTTTTAAAAAAAATTCTTTGACTTAAGTTGGGATGGGGTTTCCCGGACACTCCCAAGGTGCTCTCTTGATGCTCTTTAGATGCTTCCTAGATGCCCCATCATGGTAATGTTAAATTTTTAAAGTAAAATGACTCAAGATGTTTGAGAGTGGTTCCAGCCCCATCGGGCTTCATATGGAGAAAATATAATTTCATAACCTATTCATAATTCAACAGACTTAACAGTTTTAAGGAATTCAGGATGAATGAGATTGTGGCTTTTCATTAGATTATATCATGTATGAAGGTATGTGATTGGCATTTAATCAAGAGCATCAAGCCCTCTATGTGCTCATGTACCCTAGTGTTGGTGGTGTTAATGGTTGAACTCCTTTTTAATGCTCTTAGCAAAAAATTACCTTTCAGTCAAGTCAAAATCATTAATCACGCATGTTAAGCTTTTTCCACCATATTTTAAGGCTTGGATTAGGTAGTTTGATTAAAATTGGAAAATGTTGACTAATATCCCTGGACAATCGAGGTAGAGGCAAAGGCGAGACACGAGGAGAAGAATCTAGATTCTAGATGGTTGATGCTCGAATAATTAACCATTGATGTACAATGGATGCCATATCTATCTTGATTTGTATACAAATATGCATGTTTTCATATCTTCTACAACTAGATTGGTATTTTGGATGTTTTTTTAATATAAATGCAAAAAAATATAAATATATATATATAGTAGACGGTTTCGAGACGGTTCGCTTCCTAGATTTTTGGGAAATGACACTTCCGCGTATTCGCTTCCAAAAAACGTCCCTTCTTCGTGCAACATTGGTCTGCATAAGCCTGAAGAACTTCTGCAGCTTTAGCGCTGTTGTCTTTTGGATCTGCCTTCTCCTGTTGTCAAGATGCCCTTTCTGGATTTGTTGCTTCCTCTGCCACCCTGTAGAAAAATATTTCTTCAGCTGATTGCTGGAGATTCAGCTTGATCTGCTATCGCTCTGATACCATGTGAAAATTCTACTGCAATATATTGGTTTATTTCTCCTACTTGATTTAGATTAATACAAGTTATTTTCATAAATTAGATTTAGAAAATGTAATATCCCAAAAGGGAAAATAGACAGCAATACAAGCATACGACAATATAGAAAATGCCGGAAATAGAACATAAAGCAAATACACATCAAAATGCCGGAAATGCTAAGCCATTTTATTAATCTGAGAATATAATGAGATACAATGGATAATCAGAATAAATGCACCTATCCTTGCTCAAGGCAAGTGAAGAACCCTCTAAGAAAAACAGGAAATGGCTGCTACAAGAAACTGCATCCCAGCTGCTGGAAGAAATTGCCGTAAACTGTTGCTGCTGGAATGAACTGAAGCTAGGGGCTGATCCCCTTGCCAGAATGAGCTGAAAATCGGTAGACCACCTGAACTCACCACCCCGGACAAAACTATCCCAAAAGGGAAAATAGACAGCAATACAAGCATACGACAATATAGAAAATGCCGGAAATAGAACATAAAGCAAATACACATCAAAATGCCGGAAATGCTAAGCCATTTTATTAATCTGAGAATATAATGAGATACAATGGATAATCAGAATAAATGCACCTATCCTTGCTCAAGGCAAGTGAAGAACCCCTAAACAATGGTCACAGAGAAACCGCATCCCACTGAAGAAAAACCGCTGCAACCTGCTATTACTGAATGAACACCTAAAGCCTGATCCCCTGCTGAATGGCTGCGAATCAGCACTACATGAAATCACCACCCTGACAAAACCCAAACCATACAAAATGACCACCAAAATCACCCCCAGAAACCCTCCTCCTAGAAAAACGCTGTCCCTCCAGGACCAGCGCAGACACCAACTGAAATAGACTGAAATGGGGCCACAACTCCTCAGGAAACTCACCAAATGATAAACGCCGAACCTCCACACCGGAATAGGCCTGAATCTCCTGCAGAAATCTCTACCGCTGAACAGCTCCAACTCAAACTGTGTCCTCCCTCCAAGGACTGCGCAGTCACCCAATGAAGCTCAGCTCCTTAGAAAAACTCCCAACAAAACACCTGCAAATCTCCTGCTAAAGACTGAAGAAAAACCTTGCCCGAGCAGGCACTCGAAGTCCCCCGGGGCCAAGGGTGAGATCTCCGACCGGAGACACTCCGTCGCACTAAACAGTGCTGCAGACCGACTAAACAGCCAGCGTGCTCGAGTAGACAAAAGTCTAGCTCAATATCATCAACAATATCAATAATGCCCAAATGAGATAGCTCTCCCTCCTTTTATAACGCTGGCCCTCCTCAAAACCCTACGTGGTCCCTCTCTCTCCCACGTGCTCCTCATGGGCCTGCGCAGAGGCTTCTAGAGGCTACGTGAGCCTCCTCTCATACGTGGTGTGGACCCCCAAGGCTCCCCCTTAAGTTATAACGTTGCATCTACTAGGGAAACACTTTATTTTATTTAAGTGAGTTAGACCCCTTTTCTCACTTTTATTTATTAATAAACTATAGTCGGAAAAACTATACAAAAATCAAATATTCCAATTAGCGGTGCTAATTAGGAATATTACAGTCTCCCCCGGCAAAATGTTGCTTGCCCTCAAGCAACTGAAGTGATGGATGCTGCAAAATCTGCTCGCTCTCCCAAGTGGCATCCTCATCCGACAAAAATTGCTTGTCCTCAAGCAATGCTTGAACAAGCCTACTCTCTAGCTGATGCTCCCCACCGATACTGCAAAATGTGCCTGGGTCCCACTGAAACCTCTCTGTCTCCTGCATCACCCTGATACAAAGGGATATCTCAATGCCAGGATCCCAAACTGGCCTCTCACAGTACCAGTCAACCAATAATCCCCCCGGATCCCATCGCCACCATGGCCAATAATCGCCCAAGTCCCACGGCTCGGACTGTGCACTGCCTCTGGCTATGACTAATGCTCTAAGAGGTGAAGACCACCAATAAGCATCAATGCTCCTGGGCTCCTGTTGCGTTGTACCTGTAGCTACATATGCTACCCCTCCAACCGCATACCAACTCATCACCTCTCTCCAATCCAAGTCATGACTCAATCCCATGCTGATCCTATTCTCTTGAAATTGAGGAGTCCTGAAGTAACGATAACTGGTGCCCTCCTGCCGACTGGGATCTGTAACATCTACTATGTCCAAGGGCCCCTGCTCCACTGTGCTCCCTACGAAGAATACCGTACCATCAAGAGGGTACCAACTCATGATCTCCCGCCAGTCCATCTTGGAGGAAGCATCTGATGTAGCAACAAAAACTGCATGTGGAACATGCCTGGAAGGTTGCCGCCAACCCGTAATCATCTCCCACTGCCAAACTATCACATCTACCTCCAACATCTCCAGAGGATATGGATCTGTAGCTGCTGTCACGGTACTCGGTGTCTGTGCATCTGACTGCTCCACCTCAAAGGATGATCCCAATGCTAGCCACATATCCATCATAGGCTCAATGTGGGCACCCATCTGGACCTCACCCAAGGAAATGTCATGCCTGATGTCCATAGTATCCTTCTCTGCTGACTCAGGCTCCATCATGTGCTGCTCTAGCTGAAGCATCACAAGTGACTCATCACCCAGAGTATCTCCTATACAGTCCCCTGACTGCTCACCCTGCACACTGTAATACGGCTGCAATCTACTGTCATCATACCTGCATGACTGCTCTTGCTCCATAGAAGCAACCTCAACTGATCCTATGGACTCACATGAAAGAGAGTCCTCACCCTGGCATACAGAAGGAATGCCCTCCTGTTCTACCTCCGCCACCTCATCTGCATTGAATATGCCATCCACCCTCTCGATGAAGTGTTGATACAATGTCTGGAGTCCAGACGCATGCTGGGATGCTACCTTTGCTGAACCCAATATCCTCTGCTCATGCATGATCTCAACATGCCCTGAGGGAAAAATGATGCATGTCTCCCTCATGACCTGCTCCCCAAGCGTAGGCTCGGCAATGACTA
Source organism: Pinus albicaulis (assembly GCA_034641835.2). Lineage (NCBI taxonomy): Eukaryota > Viridiplantae > Streptophyta > Pinopsida > Pinales > Pinaceae > Pinus > Pinus albicaulis. The sequence goes on from CM076583.1 coordinate 16,419,767, forward strand.
ATGTGCCACCACTGCAGAGGATCATCTCATCCCCTAAACTGTGGCTGTCAACTAGCGTACTGACCCAGTGCCACTGCTGAGAAGTCTCTCGCCTAGTGTGTTGAGGGCCATCCAAATATCTTGGGTGTGCCTCACTGACCCTGCTGCTCATGCCCAAAGTGCCAAAGGACAACAACAAAATCAGTTGTGCCCATGAGTGATGTAGAAGAGTGTCGAATGTGTGAGTCCCCACAGATACCATCAAGTATCGCTCCTCTGTCTCCTCATCGATCCTGGGTGAAATACCCCCAAAGGTAAGCCCAGTGTCCCTGTCTGTGAGTCTCCCTGGATGCAATACTCTAAGACCCTGCTGTGTCGCGCCGTACGCCCTCGCAAGCCACCGGTCATCCATGTACTCCTCAACATGCCACCGCACACTAAGGCATACCCCTGAATACTGCTGGATACCCCATGCTACTGCTGTACCACCCTGTAACGTCTCGTGCCCTGACTGTGTCCAAGAATTTGTCACTCCCCGCGTGCTCTCAATGTGATGTAGGGCACTCCTACTCCACAATGCAGTCCCACACACTACGGTACACCACCATGTAGCTCCATGTCTACCAGTAGTCGATTGATCACTGCTAGAGGCTCCCACACATCCATGGATGTGATGTCCTAGAGCTGTGCCTCTACATATCGGACTACCACCAATCGGTATCGTCATGTCCACCGTCACATCACTATACCCGCCGACAAATGGATCATCACTGCAAATCCTCCTTGAGGGGTCCGAGAAGTGAATCTCCCTATGGGTCAGTAGTGTTACCACCACTGCTCGGCTCCGCTGCGTCCTCTGTGCCCCACACAAAGGTGAAGAATCCTCGGCCCCATACAAGGTGCCATCTGGTGGCCTGCCAACGCCACCTCCTCCGACAAGCTCCTGCCAAGGTGTGCCGACCACCCCGTGATCCCGTGTATGAATGTCATGCCAAGACAACCTAGGGAGTCTGCCCATAAACTGGTTGGCCACTGGAGCTAACCGAAACTGCACATGCTCTACTACTAGGCCAACTGTACTCTCCAAGACGTAGTCAGCCGACCTGCCTGGGAAACGATAGGTGATCCCACCTGGATCCCAATGCCAATCTGGGGTTCCTGTATTCCCCATGCATAGAAAATCCTGCTGAGCTACACCCGGATCCATCACTATCTCCATAGCCCGCTCCCCCGAGTACCAACTCAGAATCTCTCGCCATCCAACCTCAACATGTGGATGTTGTACCCTGTGCAACTCTGATCGTCTCATACCGCTATCCAAGTCAACATATGAGATCTGACTAGGTGGCTCTACCTCTCTCTCTCCAACGGAAAGAGATGACCCAACAACACTGCTAGTCCCATCCATGCATGCCTGAAGGGGAATGATCTGACGCTCCAACGTGCCCTCTGATTGTACCATCAGGGAATCTAGTCGTTCCCCAATGCGGACCAACTTGGCCGCTGACTTGGCACAAGTCACTCTCATACCCTCCAGCTCCTGGTCCCGCAACAAAATGGCCTCCCGTACTGACGTGGCCTTCTCTCTCAAAACTCGAAGGTCCGTCCGAAGCCGATGATACCGCTGTCTGCGACCATCATCCAATACCTCTGTACCTGCTAGTGCCTCATCGAAGGTGGATACATCTCCTGACACTGCACCCATCTGTGTGCTGCTACCACCCGAAGAATCGGACGCAACTCCGGTCATCACCTCGATGGATGGCTCTACTGGGGTAGGCTCTACCTTCTCCACTACCACATCAACCGACACGGCCGAGAATGTCTCCAATGAGGGTGAATCCTGTGTCACACTAGGTGTAACCTCGGACTCCCTGCAACCCTGTGTTCCCTCATCCTCCAAGTGCGAGGTAACCATTTTAATGGTTTCCCTCTCCGATACTCGGTCAAGCTGGAAAGAGGTATCCAACTTGTCCACCCAAGCTTTTTCTGAGCGCCTGGATGACCCGTCAAATGTCGGTAGATGGAATTTGCCCACTGTGCGCTGTAAGCCCCCATCATGTGAGCGCCTGTTCCCTCTGTGAAAGTTGTGAGGTCTACTATCACGCTGGAGTTGAACATAATCTCTGAATGAGATAATATCTCTGATCGCCGGCCCACGTGCCAGGTACTCTGCAATGTAGGCGTCCATCTGGCTAGGGTCAGTCTCCGGCCCCCGCTGTGCTCCTGCCCCTATGTCTTCATCCAGAAAAGTGGGCATGGTAGGACGTGTGGGTGTATGTGATGCCATATGCTGAGTGGCATCATGCTCCGGCAAATGGTGGGATGTTCCTGATCCCTCACCAATCTGAAAACCCCTCGGGGTTTCCCACTGCCTAACCTCTAGCGCAGTGAGTCTCTGTGACACATCCCGCATGTGTTGGAGGAGCGCCTCTCTAAATCTCCTCTCATCATCATCACCTGCCATCGACTCTTTCTGCTATGTGTCTACAGGCTCCTTAGAAACTGCACGGCTGCTGCAAAACCATACTGCTGCTTAACTTCGACCTCCGATTTACCCACTGAAAACTACTCAGAAAATTCCAGGAATTTGGGAAGGTGATCCTTGCCCAAAACCCAGAAAAACCCAGAAAACGTTTCTTCTAATTCCAACCTTCAAAATTTGACCCTTTATATTTTGGCCCTTTTTCCAATTGCGTTTTTGGTACTGCAACTGCTATTGCTCTCCAAAATTCCAGCAAACCTCTGTATGATCTCTTTCCCAATGTCATAGACCACAGGCTGAGCCAAAATTATGCTCTGATACCACTGTAATATCCCAAAAGGGAAAATAGACAGCAATACAAGCATACGACAATATAGGAAATGCCGGAAATAGAACATAAAGCAAATACACATAAAAATGCCGGAAATGCTAAGCCATTTTATTAATCTGAGAATATAATGAGATACAATGGATAATCGGAATAAATGCACCTATCCTTGCTCAAGGCAAGTGAAGAACCCTCTCAGAAAAACAGGAAATGGCTGCTACAAGAAACTGCATCCCAGCTGCTGGAAGAAACTGCCGTAAACTGCTGCTGCTGGAATGAACTGAAGCTATGGGATGATCCCCTTGCCGGAATGAGCTGAAAATCGGCAAACCACCTGAACTCACCACCCCGGACAAAACCCAGAAACCATATACAAAATGGACCACCTCCGAAAATCACCCCCAGAAACCCTCCTCCTAGAAAAACGCTGTCCCTCCAAGAACTGCGCAGACACCAACTGAAATAGACTGAAATGGGGCCACAACTCCTCAGGAAAATCTCCCACTGATAAACGTTGAACCTCCACACCGGAATAGGCCTAAATCTCCTGCAGAAATCTCTACCACTGAACAGCTCCAACTCAAACTGCGTCCTCCCTCCAAGGACCGCGCAGTCACCCAATGAAGCTCAGCTCCTCAGCAAAACTCCCAACAAAACACCTGCAAATCTCCTGCTAAAGACTGAAGAAAAACCTTGCCCGAGCAGGCACTCGAAGTCCCCCGGGGCCAAGGGTGAGATCTCCGACCGGAGACACTCAGTCGCACTAAACAGTGCTGCAGACCGACTAAACAGCCAGCGTGCTCAAGTAGACAGAAGTCTAGCTCAATATCATCTACAATATCAATAATGCCCAAATGAGATAGCTCTCCCTCCTTTTATAACGCTGGCCCTCCTCAAAACCCTACGTGGTCCCTCTCTCTCCCACGGGCTCCTCATGGGCCCGCGCAGAAGCTTCTAGAGGCTATGTGAACCTCCTCTCATACGTGGTGTCGACCCCCAAGGCTCCCCCTTAAGTTATAACGTTGCATCTACTAGGGAAACACTTTATTTTATTTAAGTGAGTTAGCCCCCCTTTTCTCACTTTTATTTATTAATTAACTATAGGCGGCAAAACTATACAAAAATCAAATATTCCAATTAGCGGTGCTAATTAGGAATATTACAGAAAATACTGAAATAAACACAACTACAACCTACACATGTAGATCATTTACTGAATAATACACTCATACAACAAAGTGACATGAATTTTTGGACATAAGTCCCTGGAAAAACCCAAAGCGGGAAAACTGGTGCAACATATATGAGGGTTTATTATTAAGTAGATTCCGAGTACAGTAAATCTGGGTTTCGGATCAGGAAAACCCGACAGAGAATAAAAGGAATAAAATCTGCAGCTAACCTGAAGTTCCAGTGCCAAATATCTGATTGATCCACACCCTCAAACGGGATTTACAGAACTCAGCTTGGATTTGGGCCTAGAAACCCTCAGCGCTGCCCCTCAAGCACTGCTAGCCTCATAATGCCACTGTGCTGCCCAGAGAGGGACTGCGTAACCCCTGGAAGGGTGACACAGGCCTTACGCTGGCACTGGAGACCCTCTGCATAACTTCTGTAGCCCCCTGGAGCCTCTGTGCTGTCCTGCGTAGCACCTATGTAGTGGTTGCACAACATTTGCGTAGCTGCTGCTCTGCTTCACTGTGTTGTCCTTGTTGCTGCTCCTCTGCCTCTTATTGACTCTTGGCTCTAGGATTAGATCATCCCCTTAGCCAATATTACGCCTCGTTGCAGGGAATTTCTCCGGAAATTCTTAGCAAACCCGCCCTAGAATTCCAGATCTATTCCTCAGCTTTGCAACTGTGCGTCCTGTCCAACTGACCCTCAAGCCTTTGTCTTATACTTTTTCATTCATCTCATCAATGATCGAGATTAAAACATTCATCAACAACTGAGATTAAAACACTGTTTGATCCATGTGACCTAAGACAATTTCAACACGTGTTAATTAATTCACTTTAATTATTTAATTTGCCTAAGTTCAGACTTAGGAAATCCATTAAAATAATTTATTATTTGAATAACTTGAACACCAACTGAAATTTCTCAAAACACTTTTTGGGTTTTGGAAATCAAGTGTGTCCTAGCCCCTCCACAAAATTTCAGGGCTAGAGCACACCCGATGCTACACCAACTCTACAAAATTTCAACAAGGACCCCACCTCACTATAGCCTACACATAAATCAGCCAACACCTTTGGAGTTACGCACATGTTGAAAAAAGGTTCCACGTAGTCAAAGGGAAATACACACATCAGCAATGAAAATCAGCATATTGCATGAAGGATTTGAGGGAGGATTTAATTGAGAAAATCATGGAGTATGGTATCCACTTACTCCCACAAATATTCACACTTGTACGCAGTTGTATCCTTCAACATCTATGCACAACATATTTTTCTCTATGCTGGCAGCTTCCACGCAGTTCAGAGGCAGCGAAACACACAACAATCACAACAGCCTATATGCAGAAATTAAGGGGCAGTTTGGTGACTGTTTGCACAAGTGTCATTGTACATGGTTTTGTTGCCTTTTGATGGAGGATTTGTTGGAAATTTGTCTCCCTTTTCACCCACCCAACCTCACACATGGCAGCCTCAGCCATTTCTGCACATGAGAACAAGGAATATGCTAGACAAAACAGGGATACACTGCTATCTAACAGGAAATTTGAATTTCACATTTGGCATGAAGTTTCTACACTTGGAATTTGACTTGCCTTCTTTGAGATCTTCAACTCTCCACTTGTCATGAGGTTCCTCATGGAGATCTTCTCCAGTTTTTGTATAAATTGAGCCTTGGGCTCTCATTGTAAGGATGGTTTTTTGAAACTTGTGCTTATTGTTACTATGCCGAAATTGTTATTGAGATAAACAAAGGAAAGTCTTTGGGGTTACTAGCTTCTCTTGTGGTGCATTATTTGGTTGATGAGGTATACTTGTTTCATTTGTTGTTATTCATTTTGTTTTACATTGCAATCTAGTTGGTTTTTTTTGTGCATTTTGTTGGCTCCCTGTGATTCGGAAAATTGGCAAGAACAACTCTGCAGGGAACCACATCAAACCACTTTGGAGTCCAAGGATCTAGCCTTCCTGGACTTAGAGAGGGCTCTCTCTATGTATGTGTTTATAAATGATATCTTTATGCTTTTGTTTTCTGATTTTAGGTTAGTTATGAAGTTCTAGGACCGTTTGTTTGTTTGGTTGATTAATCGATGATGTGATCAAGTGATTTGAGTGTTTTGGTTGAATAAATAGACTGTGGGCAACATTAATCCATTGGGCTATGGAGTCATAAAAGGATTTAATTGTTCATAAACTCTGTAAGGGTTTTCATAGGGCAAGCTACCTATATCAAGTGGATCTCTTAGATTAGATGAAATATGAAATGACAGTAAGTTGTGAAATAAGCAAAACTAAAGGTTATTTAAGAATCCTTTAACTCTACTTCAACAAGAAAAGCCTTTTAGGTAACTGTTTAAGACAAACCAAAGGATAGGGCAAACCATAGACTTCTTTGGCCAGACACTAGTAAGCAAACCTTAAGACAACAATCCAACAATCATAGAATTAATTTCAGACAAAGAAAACATTCAAGATAACAGTCAGTATAATCAAAGAGCAATCAAGAATTCTTTAATCAAACTGAAAAGACCTTTGCAGCAACAGTTTAAAACAAACCAAAGGACAGGGCAAAACATAAACTTCTTTGGCTGGACTCTACTAAGTAAACTTCAAAGAAGGCCTTAAAAATAACATTTCAAGCAAGACCAAAGGACAAGGCATACCATAGACTTATTTGGTTGGACTCTACTGAATCATTTTCAAGGCAACAAACTAGGTGGAACTAGAGAGAAATTAAGAATTCTCTAATCAAACCTTGCAGAAGAAAACATTAAGATGAAAGAAAGTAGACAGAATTAAGGTGCCAAGTCAACATATCTTAATCTAAATTTTCTGTTCTTTTATCAGAGAAATGATGGACAATATGGAAAACAGAAGGGAAGACATTGACAAAGAAGGATACCTTCACCATTAACATAGCTCAAGAATCCTGTGAATGTGCTTGTATTACTGATGTCCAAAACAGTTACAATACTCCAGTACAACAAATCTCTGCAACTCAGAGTCTGATCAAATCCATCCTAGCAGCTCAGTCCAACAATCAGGCAGCCAACCAGCTAACCAACCAACACTAAAAATGAATAATACATGCAGTATTTATCTGCAAAATGAGGAGGTTGCCCTAACCTAGGGTTTCAGATTTGTATTTATTACAAAGTTAATGTATTTTTGACCTTTGAGACCATGCAAGGCCCAAGGCAAAATATCTGTGACTGACTCACTGTCATAATAGCTTCTAACTTGATTGTTGAGCTAACTTTAGGATATTTTTGACTTTTAAGACTTTTCATTAACTTTACAAAAACTTCTAAGTAGCTGAGAAATATCTCTGACTGTTTCAATAACTGTTATTGCCATTATTTGAGTGAAATAGGCTATAGGTGTCCAAAGTATTTATGAGAAGTAAATGTTGTTTTGCTTTAGCATTCGGATTTGCCTTCTGTGTTAATCTGCCTTCGATTTATCCTTAAACTCTGTTTAGGATTTTAAACTTGGATTTATCTCTTGCTGAGTGTCTTACTGTTTTTTCTTTTCTTTTGCCTTTTATCTCTGATCTTTGTCTTCTAATACTGCCTTCAAATTTTAACCTTTGATTTGATTTTGAATCCTTTATCCTCTCACTGTCCCATGACTGTATCTCTTTATTTGTCTTTATCTGCTGCTCATTGAAGCACACTTTTATGTTTTGGTGTGTTTGAATGGTCACCAATGGTCATGATCCATTGGTGGTTATGCTTTAATTTGGCACTCCTGGTCCCTTTGATTAACAAACCTGCTGGATCGTCACCCAGGGAGTTTGTTTGGACGTTTTAGGACCTTAGAAATGCAATTTATGCATTGATACCTCGACTACTTGCACATTAAAATCAATTAATTAATTTAAAATCCTGCGCTGGTGGGGTGGGGTTTTTGCATTTGTTTATGGCTTTTCGGGCTTTTGGAGAATTTGCAGAGGCTTCATGGTGGCTGCGGGGTTTTATCGCAAAGGCACAGGCCTTTGGTACATTTGAATGGAGGCGGTGTGGTGGTTTTTATCAATAGGCGCGGAGGATGTAAAGTTGTTTATCGCATGAGGTGAAGGTGGTAAGTGGTAATGGTGAGGGGCGTGCGATGCCATAGAACGAGTGCCACGTGGTAGGGGGTGACAACGGGAAAACCACCCATTTCATGAGGTTTGGGTTCGTTAACCCCCGCGCTGTTGGATGTGCGATATGTGACGTGGGCCATTGGATCGCAAGGGATTGATCCAACGGTGGTCGGGAAAACGATGAAGTGATGGGTTATAATAACGTGGGGCCCGGGGGTTACGTGGCGGAGGATTAATGTATAGTGGGGGCCAGGGTCAAATAAATAAGTGGAGGCGCTTAGAAATAAGGGCAGAGGGTAGGGTTATATGAGCGGACGGTAAGGGTTTTTAGAGCGGGGACTAAAAAACCTTTAGAGCGGGGTCAAGGGCTCTTAAAGAGAGGGCTTAAAGCATAGAGGAGGCAGGTTTTAACATATAGAAGGGGTCGAGTAGATTAATAAAATGGGGTCAGGTAGATTAAATAAAAACAAAGTTTTAGTTAAAATAATGGGGCCCGAATGGTATATTTTTTGATTTAAATTAATGTAAAAAAGGACTTTTTACATTGTTTTAATGGATTAAGGGAAAATAATGAAGGTGAAGGGGTTTAGTGCGGAAAATGGGGTGTTAGGTGGGGAAAAGGTTGAGAATGAGTCTTAGGAGAACACATGGAATTTCAGGATCATGAGCGTGCTTTGAGAGAGGCAAAGTGAAAGATAGCGAATTAGGAAAAACAAGAATAATGAAGGCAATGAGATTTCTGAAAATAGCTGATAGTCAAGGAATGCTATTTTCAGTAGATTGTAGAAAGTCCATAGTCACCTGGTGATATTGTAGAATACAGGAGGATAACACATTTGGTTGGGGGCACTATTGTCTAAGGAGGGGATATTTGTAGCTATCTCAGATCTCCTTTAGGCTTGGTATATTTTGTGCTCTTGTTGTAGCTTGTTATTTTCGGTTGAATGGCAAGCTCAACGTGGCCGCTATATGCCAAGTTTCTTTCACACTAACAATTGGTTTGCAGAGATTTGTGTGTTCAAAGGACAAGTTGCCAAGTCTATTGGAGTGTGAAGACTTCTTCGGTTGGAATAAGTCACCTCCAAGGATATCAAAGATCCCACAAGTTGTTCAAGCCAACAATCTGATAAGACATCAAGAGATTTATTTAAAAGGGGGTTTCATGAGCCCTTTGCTTCTTTTCCATCTTTAAAAAATCATATATTTTCTTCTCTCATTTGTGCACATATTGATTTTATCTAGCATTTGAGGCTAAGTTGTTGGATTTAATTCCTAACTCTCACTCACTAAATCAACTCTTTCAAGCTGATCTTAGTGAGGGAATTTGTAATCTAAAGTGTATTTTATACTTGCATTGAGTTTTTAACTTTTTTCTTCTCATGCATGTGATTTCCTCTCACATATGTCAGTGTTATTTCTTTTGCATGCTTCCCTATAGGTGTTCTTGGAAGCAAATCCAAGTTTGAAGAAAGGGAGCAAAAGCATAAGCTAAGGAACACTTTTCCATTTGGAACCTCATGTCCAAGTTCCTCCTTATCACTTCACCTCTTCTTCTAAAGCCTCATTCTTTTGAGGAATTGTAACCACCATTCACCTCAAGGCTTTAACCCTTTACTTTGTTACATCTCACAAGTAAATCTTTAAAATATTACACTTGTAACTTTGGGAAAGAGTAAGTTTAAAGCGCATATTGTAAGCTCTTCCCAAGGCCCTCATTTCTATAAGAGGGCCTCACTTTAAATAATAAAGAGCTGACTTTTCTTGAGGGAGCTTGGGAAGTTTTTCCCATGGTGTATCTCACCTACTCTTTTAGAGGGAGGAAATCTTCTTGAGTGGTTAACTTTCTTTTGTCTAGTTTTTAATTTGCTCAACTAATTTAATCGCATTCATCATTTTGTTTGCTAATCTAATCTGGTTGCATGTGAAAAACTCATATTTTCATTTCATTAATTTCTTAGATGACATAGTCCTTTAATTTCCTAATTTGCAATCTCATTTGCCATCACTTACTTATGTTTTGTGATCTATTTGTCATTTGGTTAAGTTTCACAATATACTACAAGTAAAGAAGCATATCACTTTCAATTTATGACAACTTGAGTTATTGTTCCAACTATGAAGCATATTTAATTGAAGAATCTCCATCTTTTACATAGCACTTGCAAACTCAATTTCATATCATATTAGGCATTATAATTTAGTTTCATATTTAAAATTAACCTCCAAGCATCAACTTGGTTGATAGAAATCATAGGAAAAATGCTTTTTTTTCGAATTTTTTTTCATTTGGTACGAAGTAAGGTAAAAGTGTGTGATCGTGCAGTTATGAAGGTGGCTTGTCTCCTTGTAGGAACGAAGGCACAGACTAGCTCGTAAGACTCAGGGTACATGCATCGTTAATGACACCCCCGTGCCCTCGCCCCCTCTTTCTTACAGTCACCCCAATTTGTACCCCTTGGTAAGAGCAAAAGGAGGATTTCTCACCTAGATTAGGCATTTTAGATTAAAAGTAACCAAGATTAATTGCATCCAAATCTAGTATAATTGCATCTCATGCTTTGATTCAGAAATCTATTTATCTTGAAAGCATTTTACTGTATTTAAGCAAATACATTTTCATTTCAAAGAGAAATACTTTGGAGGCACTGGTTTCTCATATGTTTCATGCTTATCTAATGTATTGATGGTTATTGCTCATATCACGTTTTTTTTTATAAATCTGAAGAAGTAATCTATTTAACTCCAACAACTCTCCTAAAAACTCACATTTTTAACTTAGTTTTTCTTTAGGGACCACTCCCCATAGTTAACCTAGGAGATAGCTTAAACGGAGAGAGTCGGGAATAGGTGATAGCCCCTTCTCTGAGTTCCTTGCCACCAACCACACCTGGTGGGGTTGAAGGCTTTTCCCACTAACTAGTAGGTAGGTGTAGGCGGCAAGCGATAACATTTTTTGGCATCGTTGTTGGAGACAATTCTTCTTGTACTTGGGAAAACGACTAACTTTTAGTTTTAGCATATTTGAATTTTAGATTGAGATTCTTGCTCAAGTGGCGACTCCACTCAATCCTAATAAGAGTCTATACTAGGAGAAATTCAAGTGGTCTGGTTAGTCCTTCTCCTGATCCTGAAAGGGTTTTTAGAGAGAGGTTAAATAGACTTTCTCATAGTAGAGCTCTTGCTAGTCTTGGGCAAGTGGCTATTTTTGACATTCATTTGTTTTTTCAAGAACAAGTTGAGCTTAGCATCATGGATGATCTTTTTTCTCCTTGTAACTTTACTAACATTAATGGCTATCCTCAAAATATCCATGACAAGGCTATTGAAAGGTTGCCTTCTTTTCAAGGTAACAATTCCATTAGCACTACATCACATGTGAAGAACTTTAATGTTTGCATCTTTAAGTGGTGTAACGTTGCTAACTATGAAGATGTAAAGATGAGGCTTTTTGTTCTCTCTTTAGAAGAGGATGCTCTTGATTGGTTCACTAAGCAACTTGCTAACTCGTATGATTCTTTACAAACAATTGTTAATGCTTTCATGGGAAAGTATGGAGAGAGGAGGGAATAGTCATTTGATCAGTGCCATTAGCACCATAAAGAAGAATGAGAATGAAACCATGGAGGAGTTTAACAAAAGATTCAATGAATTGGTTAAAAGCATGCTTGCAACTGTTAAACCTCTGGATGAATTTCTCTTATGCTCATATTTAGATGCTTTTGGTGTGTATACTACTTATGAGTTGAGGAGGAAGGAACCTACAACTTTGGGTATAGCTCAAACGGAAGCCTTGAAAATGGAGAGGGCTAGAAAGCAATAAGGAAAATCTGAGATTCCTGGTTACACTAGAGGGTCATCGAAATCGAATGATTCCAAAGGCAAGGCCAAGGAAGAGGCTACCCATGATCCTATTAAGGAGTTAACCCAACTTATCAAGACTATGGAAGCGAATCACACGAATCAAATAAATGATATCTAAAATCGGTTGGTGGCCATGGAAAGGAATCAAGTAGGGAGATTCCCGAATCGAGGAAATGATAGATGGCAGAAGAAGGGTCTCCCTAATGAACATAGGCCACCAAATCCACTTGAGTCTACTAACTTAGTTGATGATTCAATGCCTTATTGTAGACGATGTGATGACCTACATGATGAACTCACTTGTCCTTATGCAAAAAGGATCTTAGATGGAGAAATGGTTGGAACAAGTGAATAAATCAACGTAGTTGGAAAAGAGCATAATTTGTGCTTGGAAATTGGATGGGAGTGATGGAGAATAGCCAAAAGATAAGTCAAAAGTCTCCATCCTCCTATAGTGAATAATTTTGAAGAATTGGATAGGATTACTGAGTTGTATGGAGAGAAGCCTTCATCAAATCAGAGTTTAGAGATAGCCAAAGATAAAGAAAGGGCAAAAAGCAAGGGAAGAAATAAAAATGCCCATAGAACTTTCACTCCACCTACATCCATAGTTATTAAAACCGGAACCGGTGATCGGACCGGTGGACCTAATGAACCGAGTTTCGAATCGGAACAGGTCTAACCGGTAGCGGTCAGATCTCAATGAACCGGTTTTAAAAAAAATACATTAAATAATTATTTTTTAATAAAAAAAACTATTTTTAAGATTTGCAACCATGATTCCAAGCCAATAGAGACAAAATATGCAAAGTTTGCTCATTTATATACCATGCAAAGGTGAATATATCAAAATGGCACCGAGTGCAATATGGATAATCGAAAAATACATAAGCAATGAGGCTCCAAATGGCCCATAAAGTCCAAAAACAATGCTACAAGCTATGAGGCCATTGGCCTAATACAAGACTACACATGAATGATGATCAATCATCAAATTCATCACCGCTACTAGACACAGGATCAACATTGGCTGCTACATAGACATCATCTGGATCAAAGTCTGAGGATGCCTCAGCCTCAGGCTCATCTGCAACCTCAATACCCCTGCCACCAATAACAATAGAAGTAGACCTAATGGAAGCAGGAGTTACTCGAGGTGCATGACTAGTGTCGTCCATTGGTTGTTTGCCTATGCTTGATGCAGCTACCAATCCTGGGTCTGCGTCTGATGGCGCCACCAAATCTGCTTCAAATTCACCCCCCGCTACTGCTGCATCAAAATCAAAATCAGCCTCAAACACTGGATTTTCAGTCTTCTCCACCCATTCTGATGTTGGATCAATATCATCCAACACAATGGGATCTAGATCAGGTGTTTCGCTCATCAGTTGGTTCTGCCTCAAGCGAAGGTTGTATTGCACAAACACAAGATCATTTAACCGTTTCTGTTCCAAACAGTTTCTCTTCTTTGTGTGTATGCGCTAAAAAACAGACCAATTGCGCTCACAACCTGAAGCACTGCAAGTTTGGCTGAGGATTCTAATTGCAAACTTTTGCAATTGAGGACATTGGCCGCCAAATGACTCCCACCAATGTGCTGCAAATAAAAAGACATTCATTAGTAACATAGTTCATTTCATTACTTATTTACAAACAATTTAACTTGAAAAGAAAAACAAATTGAAATTGCTTACCTGGTTGATCCACATCTCTTGCCATTTTGGCCAAGTTCTTTCCAAAGGTACTAGCGGCCGTACTGAAATGAGTAAGTTGTTTATGTGTTTCCAAAAGGTCTGCACAGTTAGGGACCATGTGCTCCAAGAAATCAATCAATCCAGATCTGACCTCCCCATCCTACTGATCTCCTAACCGAGCTCTATAATGATACTTTGGGTTCAAAAAATACCCAGCTGCATGTATAGGACGATGGAGTTGATTGTTCCATCTGTTAGCAATGATCTCCCATAGTCGGCCATATTTAGCTAACCTGTCCTTGTAAGCTGCCCGTATCTGCTCCTTGGCTTGATCCATGGCCTCATAAATGTATCCCATTGCCATCTTTTCCCCATCCACCATCCTTAACACCTTAACAAGGGGCTCAGTAATTTTTACCAGCTCTGAAGACCTTTTCCAAAAACTAATGTCAAAGACTTTCTTTTTGGTGTCTTTTCCATCTTGTCTACGAGTCCATCGGGATTCAGTCCAATCATCAGAAGAAAACATTTTCTGCAGGTTTCTCTGTTGAGAATTGAGGCATTGCAATGTGAGGAAGTGAGTTGCAAATCTCGTAATGGCAGGCCTAACAAGCTCTTTTCCACCAGTGTTTTTCCTCATTAGGCTCAATACCCATGAGTGGTTGTAAATGTATTTTGTAATGCACTTGCCATGCTCTACAGTGTGTTTTACCCATTCCACTTTGTCTATGTCCTCAAGCATGAGGTCTATGCAATGTGCAGCACATGGAGTCCAAAATATGGTATTATACTTGGACTCAAGCATCTTTCCAGCAAGAACATAGTTTGAGCCATTATCTGTGATGACCTGCACAACATTCTTCTCTCCCACTTCCTGAATAAGCTCATCCAAAAGCTCAAATAGAAGGGTTGCATCCATCACCTTATCAGATGCATCAACTGATCTAAAAAACATTGTTCCTCGAGGGCAAGCAACAAGGAAGTTAATGATAGTGCGGTTCTTTCCATCAGTCCATACATCTGACATGATGGAACAACCTGTTTTGAGCCATGACTCTTTATATTTAGACAAATACTCATCAATATTACAAATCTCTTGTTGCAAAAGAGCTCCCCTTAAGTCATGTGCAGTAGGGCCTTTGAAGCCCTTTCCTGCAACAAAAACAGAGTCCCACATAGCTTGGTAATAAGGTGAGTGAGCAGCATTAAATGGGATATCTGAATCATACCACCATCTAGAACGGTTGACGGAATGAAAGGAAAAGGGTGCAGGTCGATGTGAGGGTCGAGCTGAAGGAGCAGACTTGGACGTGAGGGAGAAAAGCCAGGGCAGGGGTAACGAAAGTTTGAGGACGGTAAGGCAGAGATGCAAAGGTCGATTTGCATATGCGGCTGGGGGTTGATGCTAAGGAGAGTGAAGACGGCTGAAGAAATGGAGCTAAGGATGACACGTGAGGGGGGAGAGAGTGGAAATTCAATGCAATTCTGTATCTTTGCTTGTGGTTTGCAGATCTCAATGTGTAAGGAAATGATGGCAGCAAGAGCAGATAGAAATCGAAAGGCAGCAGAGATATGGGTTCCACGCAGAGAATGAGGGAAATGAAGACGACAAGATGAGATGGGTCTTGGATGGAGGACAGCGTGCAAAGAAAGCCTGAAAACCAAGGGAGAGCAGCTCAAAAGGGACAGAACAGCGAATAAACCCAATACACACAAATTCCCCAGCAAATTTTAAATTTTCTTCATTTAAGCTCAGATCTCTTGCTTCTTTAAATAATGTCCAAATTTCCCATAGAGGCAATTTGAGGCCAGATCTGGCTCCTGGGGACCAGATCTGCCTCAAAATTTTTTTTCTGAATAAACCCTGCAACCTACAAAACCAGTGAAATTCGAAAATATATACACCAAAAAATTTATTAAACCCTTACAGTCTTGAAAAATTTACAAATATACAAACTAGTTTACAAATTTAAAACCCTCATGGTCAGATTTGAATCCGTTTTAGCAC
The DNA here is from genome assembly GCA_034641835.2 of Pinus albicaulis. NCBI lineage: Eukaryota > Viridiplantae > Streptophyta > Pinopsida > Pinales > Pinaceae > Pinus > Pinus albicaulis. Next base: position 16,435,390 of record CM076583.1, read on the forward strand.
AATTTTCAGAGATTTAAAGTTTTAGTGAGAGGAACAAGCCCTAGAAAACCCTGCAAAACCGCCAATTTCGTAAGATAGACTTGGAATTTAACAAATAAAGAGCTTATCAGATTTATGTTTATTGAGAGTCGGCTGGTCCAACCGAAGACTTCCCCAGACGCCCAATCTTAAAAAAAATTTTCCCTGCACACTTAGATCTGAATCTTAGATCGATAGAGATTTAAGAAAACAACATGAGACCTTTGCAAAAAATCAGAATGTTATTTTATAAATCCAGAAAACTGCACAAGATACCTGTATGCAGATTAATCCATGAAGGCCATCAACCATAAAATACAAGAAACAAAGTAACAGAGTTTAGAGACAATTCACCACATAGATCTGAGAAGGAACATCCAGATTTGTAACCCCAAAGTCTTTATCCTTTATTCCTCGAAAATTTACAAGAGCTTTTAAGAACAAGTGCACGATCCTGAGATCGGATGACTCAATACTGACAAAGACCTCTAAATTTATAGGACAAAATCTCCAACGGCTAGTTTGGATGATCCTTGTCAAAATAATCTCAACCGTCCAAAAGATTTAATCATCTTTTAATCAGGAGCGTTGAAATTGAAATTTTGGGGAAAAAACGAATTTATCATTTAATTCAATTTTAATTAACTCAAAAATATTATTTTTGAGTTAATTACCCCAAAATTTTGACCTTGACTTAACCACCAAGGCCCAAGGGTCCAATATTTCTTAAAATTTTCAATATTCCCTTGGCCTGGGGCTGTCAAAATCATTTTCCAAGGACCCACAAATTTTTCCTTTAAAGATTTAATCCTAATTTAGGACCCTAAATTAATTAAATTTCTGGTTTAGGATTTTATTAATTAATTGACCAAAAAATTTAATTAATTGACTAAGAGGGGATTATAATTATTTTTCCAACCCTCTTTTACATGAGATAATACATTTACATACATGAAGGGGGAATACCCATTCGTATAGACCCTCAAATAAATACCCAATTCTGCAACTCAAAACATATATGGACGGTCTTACTTAGATCATTTACATCATAAAATGCAGAATGGGTTTACATCATTATAAAAACTGTCGATCGGCGATGAGATCTGGATGACTGATGATGGAATCTGAATGGCGCAACCACGTCGAACATGAAGAATCCCATTTGAAAAAATGGGGGTGTACTGCTATGGGGTAGTTGACAAAGTGCGGTCAACAGGTATGAAGTAAGGTAAAAGCGTGTGACCTTGCAATTATGAAGGTGGCTTGTCCCCTTGTAGGAACGAAGGGACACGCTGGCTCGTAAGACTCAGGGGACGATTATCGTTAATGACACCCCTGTGCCCTTGCCCTCTCTTTCTTACAGGCACCCCAATTTTTACCACTTGGTAAGAGCACAAGAGGACTTTTCACCTAGATTAGGGATTTTAGATTAAAAGTATCCAAGATTAATTGCATCAAAATCTAGTATAATTGCATCTCATGCTGTGATTCAGAAATCTATTTGTCTTGAAAGCATTTTACTTCATTTAAGAAAATACATTTTCATTTCAAAGAACAATACACTGGAGGCACTGCTTTCTCATATGTTTCATGCTTATCTAATGTATTGACGGTTATTGCTCATATCACGTTTTTTCTTATAAATCTGAAGAAGTAATCTATTAATTCTAACAACTCTCCTAGAAAACTCACATCTTTAACTTAGTTTTTTTTTAGGGACCACCCCCCATAGCTAGCGTAGGAGATAACTTAAACGGAAAGAGTCAGGAATAAGTGACAACCCTTTCTCCGAGTTCCTTGCCACCAACCACACCTAGTGGGGTTGAAGGCTTTTCCCACTAACTAGTAGGTAGGTGTCGGCGGCAAGTGATAACAGGCGAGATGGCATCAGCTGGGTTGCAAGATCAAGATCGGTTGGAGGGTGCCTCCTGTTGACCATTGGAGTGGCACTTGATGACAATGAGAAGACTCCATGCCCAAGGATGAACCAGAAGACATTTGTACCATCAGATATCATCAGATATCATCATGTTCAACAGAGTTTTTAAACTCTACTTCTTCTTCTCATCATTTTCTTCTTCAGTCTTCAGATTCCGCAGCCCTGCGGGGATATTGTATAAATGTCACTAGCATGATGAATAAAGCCATGTAACAGGCCTAGGATGTCTGGACTCGATCAGCAAGCGAGTACACCTTGGAGTGTTTTTTTTACTTGGTTAATTATTCCTTCTTTTTAGCGGCGAATAATTTTCTAGGTTTTTTCACTCATTGCATTACCCCAAAGCCAGGGTGACGGCTTGAAGGTTGAGCCCCTAACACATCTTAGTGTCTAGAGTCAATGTATATTACCATGCTAGGTCATCTCTGAAATTTCGCGGAATTTGACTAGGTCTAAGTAGGAATTTTTAATAATTAAAAATTTCCCGCAAAATGGGATTTTTTAATTATTTTCTATGTAATGATGTAAATAAGTGGTCTTCGGAAATGTCTGGGGCGTGTGACCAGTCGAAATTCATCCTCAGAGACCCAGCATTATCCTAGGACCCACTTTGAGGGTCAAAAAATGACTTATGGTCCCTCAAAAGCCGATTTTCCTAATGCCAGTGGAAAAAATGAGAAAAAATTAAAAAAAATTCATAATTGGAAAAATTTGGAAAATTTTCCAAAGTCAAAATAAGTCAAAATTTTGACATGGCAGATTGAGGGTAAGTCAAAGGTGGTGTGGCAAGTATGTGGGGCCCACCATAAGGTACAACTCAAGTCAGAGTCAAAGTTCCAAGTGGCAAGTCAAATGGAAGTCAAAAAAAAAATCACGTAATGCCTAAAGTGCAATGATTTAATTTAATTCACATATCAGAAATATGTGGTACGTTTGAAAAGTTTAAAGGGGGACAAAAGGTGTGACATGGCAGCCACTTCATCACCATGAGTTAGTGGGCCAAGTCAAACATAAGTCAACAAGAAAAGCTCATGTATGGCACACTCAGCAGTCAAAATCAGTTTTCGACTTGATTAGAGATATGGTTAAGTTTGATAGTCCAAGTAAAGGGAGATAATGGGGGACAAAACAGCCACATGGGACAGATCTTGTCCCCCTCCATTCCATGCACACCAAAGACATATGCATCCACTCAGAAAATAATTATACGCTGCCCAGATTCTTACGTTCCACGCAGCAAACACAGCAGTTCATTTCAGCAATACGCATAGTTATTTATGTTTGATCTTTGGTGGGCAGATTTGCATGATGATTCACATTAGTTAATGGAGGATTTTTCCCCACGTTCTCCTACATCCGCTACTAAGAAGATACGCATGGTTCAACAGCAAATCCAATTTAGCTCTGCGCATCACCAGTTAATTAATACACAGGTTTGTTGGGCAGCGATATGCAACATGGGTTCGAGAGGTGTCATTGCCTTGTTTATTTTGTTGGAGATGATTGGGGGATGTGCTACGTCTCACCCACTCACATTTCACACTTGGCTGCCATATCCTATACGCTGGTCTGCTAGAAGGTAATACACTGCCAGTGAAACAAGTAACACACAGCAGTTTACAACAGTCACCTATAGCAGTTGGTTCCACTTGGATAGTTCTTGTGCTACTTGTGCAAATTCGTTTTGCATTGGGATTATCTCCCTTCTCCACTTGTCATTCATTTTTTCATTGGGATTTGCTCCCGTAGTTCTATTTAAATGAGCCTTGGGCTCTCATTGTAAGTGTGGTGGATTTTTGAAGCTTGTGCTTATTGTTACTATGCCGAAATTGTTATTGAGCTGTGTTGTCGCACAGATTGTCCAGGCACCGCGACAACGGCTCAGACTGGGGGCTGTCACCTTTATCCCCAATCTCTCTCTTTAAGCTGTCTCCTAGCAGGCTAAGGGAGGTAGACCCTTTTATAAATGAAGATAACAAATTCTAGAGACACAGCTAAAACATCAGATACTTGATAGAAATAAACGAGATTCCACAGATCCAAATTAGATTTCACATTAGAGACCAGTGCCTTATGGAGTCAAACAAAACCCGTTATGCGATTATAAGTAAACGACGATTAACTGCTGCTTATTAAAAACACGATTGATGATATTCAATGAAGGACACTTCAACCATGAAACAGCAAGATGAAAATGCCAGATATTTAAGATGTTTCGATTAATTTCAATCCAGGCAAGTCAAAGATTTTATACAGTCAAACTCAAAATAAAATTTCAAAGAAAAAGCTCATTTGACCATAAAAACTATTTTTTTTGAGAATTTTTTATTATTTTTGGATTTTGAAATTTTTTTTTATTTTTTATGTTTTTATTAAAATCTAAAATTAAAAAAACTAAATCTAAACAAAGCTCTAAAAAAGTTAAAGTTAAACTAAATTTGAAACTAAGTTAAAACTAAATGAAAATTTAAAATCTAAATTTAAAAAAAAAACTAAAGTTAAATCTAATCTAAAACTAAACTAAAACTACAAAAAAGAAATTCTAAATCTAACCGAATAAAACAAATTTAACTCCAAAAGTAAAACAAATTTAAAAAGGAACTAACGCTATCTAATTAAATCGAACAATCGAAATCTATTACATTATGAAACCGACCAAAATTAATAAAACGTGAAACCTAAGTCATAAATCTAAACTATATACAAAATTAAAAAAAAAAACGAAATCATTTAACCAAACAAAGGCCCTCGAAATTTTATGCGTGCGTTTTAATGTTTTGCGTTTCTCTGTTATGCAGGTCAGACGGACGGCAACAGCAAGTTTGAAGGGTGCACGTGTTTGAAATTTCTGCTTGCGTTTTCAGTTTGTGTGTTTTGATGTTTTCTTTGCAGGTTGCTGGACGGCAGGGGCAATGGAGCTGAATGATAGTCGATGGCAAGCTTGACGTTTATTGTTTTGAATGTGTAGGTTGGAGCTTGACAGCGTGATTGATGGAGGAAGGGATGGACGACAGGGCAAAGGGCAGAGATGAATAATGAATGCGTGTAGAGCAGAGATTGATGACAGTAGTTTGAAGACGTTGGACAGCAGATGAGGGCTAGGGCATGCAGAACCTTGATGAAGACAGATTGAAACCCTGTGCACACAAATTCGCCCAGCAAGCTTTAGATTTTCTTCATTTAAGCTCAGATCTCTTGCTCCCTTAAACCAAAATAATGTTCAGATTCATCCACAGTGAAGATTTGAGGCCAGATCTGGCCTTTGGAGGCTAGATCTGCCTTAGATCTAAAAAAAAAAAATTTCGATTTGAACCTGCAACCTGCAACAATCAGTCAGATTTGAAGACACACAACAAGAAACAATTAAACCCTCACAAATAAATTACAAATTTACACTAATTTACAAATTTAAAACCCTCATGGTTAGATCTGAAATCCATTTAGCACAATTTTCAGAAGTTTAAAATTTTTAGTGAGAGGCACAAGCCTTTGAAACCCTGCAAAATCACAAATATCGTAAGATAGACCCGGAATTTAACAAATAAAGAGCTTATCAGATTTATGCTTATTGAGAGTCGGCTGGTCCAACCGAAGACTTCCCCAGACGCCCAATCTTAAAAAAATTTCGCTGCACACTTAGATCTGAAGTTTAGACTGATAGAGATTTAAGAAAACAACATGAGATCTTTGCAGAAAAATCAGAATGTTATTTTATAAACCCAGAAAACTGCATAAGATACCTATATGCAGATTAATCCATGAAGGCCATCAACCATAAAATGTAAGAAACCAAGTAGCAGAGTTTAGAGACAATTCACCACATAGATCTGAGAAGGAACATCCAGATTTGTAACCCCAAAGTCTTTAGCTTTATTCCTCAAAAAGTTTACAAGAGCTTCTAAGAGCAAGTGCACGATTCTGAGATCGGATGACTCAATACTGACAAAGACCTCTAAATTTATAGGACTAGATCTCTAACGGCTAGTTTGGATGATCCTCGTCAAAATAATCTCAACCGTCCAAAAGATTTAATTATCTTTTAATCCGGAACGTTGAAATTAAAATTTTGGAGAAAAAACGAATTTATCATTTAATTCAATTTTAATTAACTCAAAAATACTATTTTTGAGTTAATTACCCCAAAATTTTGACCTTGACTTAACCACCAGGGCCCAAGGGTCCAATATTTCTTAAAACTCTCAATATTCCCTTGGCCTGGGGCTGTCAAAATCATTTTCCAAGGACCAACAAATTTTGCCTTTAAAGATTTAATCCTAATTTAGGACCCTAAATTAATTAAATTTCTGGTTTAGGATTTTATTAATTGACCAGAAAATTTAATTAATTGACTAAGAGGGGATTATAGTTATTTTTCCAACCCTCTTTTACATGAGATAATACTTTTACATACATGAAAGGAGGAAAACCCATTTGTATAGACCCTCAAATAAATACCCAGTTCTGCGACTCAACATATGATCTAGTAGACCAAGTAGTTCAAACTACTTTTACAAGGACTCGATAAAAAACACTAGGACTCACTTAGCATGCCGATGACAAAATCCACACTAGCTTTGGGGTGAGGCTGGAGGGAAAAACTCTGCCGATCACTTTCGTGAATCAGTGAGACAAAAAACCTCCTAGGATGGAAGTCATCAACAACATACTAGGCTTACCTAGGTTGTTACATACAAGGACGGTCTTACTTAGATCATTTACATCATAAAATGCAGAATGGGTTTACATCATTATAAAAACTGTCGATCGGCGATGACATCTGGATGACGGAATCTGGAAAGGCGCAACCATGTCGAACATGACGAATCCCATTTGAAAAAATGGGGGTGTACTGCTATGGGGTAGTTGACAAAGTGTGGTCAACATCTGGCTCTACTTGGGGACACGTTGCTTCGTTGAAGGAATGTGAGAATCCAGAATCTGCATCCAAGCAACACACAAGACTACATAAGTAGCGTCCATCCAAATATCATCATATAACATTAAGCTCATGAAAAATAGAAGCTCTTCTTTTATTTATTATTCTATTTAACATGAAAAGTAAATCTACTCTAACTGCAAAAATGAAATGCTGAAATAACAAGGAGTAGGGTTAGAAATACGATACAGAAGATGCCCTGTGGCATCAGATGTACTCAATATAGTGTATGCTGAGCATTTGCCTACTTTCAGGCAAGTCTGTAGGCTGCTTTTCAGATGTGCCATGTCCAATCTTGCATAATGTAGGACTCTGTCTTATCCGAATGTCAAGCTGCTCTCGACCATCAGACAAATCAAACCGCTTACTTCTTCCTTTCTTCTTCTTTCTCTTCGTCTGAGTGGGTTGTGATGTCAGCAATGAGACTACTGTAGATTTCTTGTCCTTATCTTGAACTTCCTTGTACAAAACCTTTGATGAACCTGGAGCGCAACCAATCTTATTTTGAATATACTCTGTTAAAGGTGACACATAAGCTTGGTGTTTCTCAACGTCCTTTGTAGCCATAGTTAACTCTTCCTTAATGGGAAAAGTGACCTCCGTGTGATGAGATGGAAACTGCTTCAGCAAACTGGGAGGCTTATGATCTGTTGACAAATCTGACCTGGGTTGGAAATCTTGCATGTGTGATCGTTCCATTTTTTCTAACTTCTTCTGTATGGAACTCATCTCCCTGGCATGCCTTTCTTCAATAGTTGACAAATTGTGTTGAAGAGACATCTGATCAGAATGATTAACTTCCATCATTTTTAATCTGTTTTCCATGATATTTATTTCCAACAAGTGATTTTCCTTCATGGTATTCGTTTCCTGGGTGTGTCTTGCTTCTACGATGGACATCTGATTCTGAAGATTGATCTGGTTAGCTTCCATGTTTTGAATCATTTTATCATTATCTGCTTTCATGGCCACAAAGAAATTTTGCATACAGTTCATCTCTTTCTTATGTTTTTCTTCTAAGGCCAATAACCTGCTCTGCATAGAACCAATTTCCCTGGCGTGATCCGCTATTATTTTTTCTTGATTAAGTTCCATATTCTTAATGATTTGAGCCTGGTTGGCCTCCATATTCTTGATTACCTGAGCTTGATTTAGCTGTATGTCCTTAACCATTTGAATCAATTCGCTAACAAGATTCTTATCGTTATCAACACTGGTTTGACAATTTGTTTTTGTTTCACCACTATCATGGGTTTGTGCTGTCATGGTACAAGTGGATTCATCCTGAGAATGGTCTGGAAATCTCCTGTTGATATTTGAGTCTTCTACAAGATCAATTTCATCATTTGAGTCATCTTTTATATATTTATCTGTAAAAGCATTGATGATATCTTTTAAACAATACTCCTCAGGGCAATTTCGAAACCAATCGAGAGCATCACCTTTTAAAGAATAGCCAAAGACACGTATCTTGACATCTTCATGATTATATTGTGAAGGACGACAATATTTATGTATAAAAAAGGTGACCATCCTTAGATGTATAAGAGCAGTGCTTGGATCACCACCTGAGAAAAAAGACAATTTTGAAGTGGTCTCTTCCGGCATGTCATGAAAGGTGTCATCCATGATGACTTGCTTAAAATTTAAGAAATAGATCCGTGTTCAAGAATAGTCAAAGAGTCCTCAAGAAGTGAACTTCCTAGCAGGAACTCTTGTAAGAAATGAAAGAAATGGAGTCGCCACTTGAACATGAAACTAATTCTAAAAATAGAAGAAGTAATCGAGAGCTAGCAGATGGATATCACGGGGGGATTCTTGTCTGGGAGTAAATAGATGAATAAGTGGAGTCGCCACCCAAACAAGAAGCCAACCGAAATGTCCAGGTGCTAAAGATATGATGATGAAATGATTAGTGATATGACGAAAGATAAGACGATGAAAATATGAAGAGATGAAAGACGCCAGAAAATGTGATTCCTTGCGACAGGCTAATGAATGGCGAAAGATCAAAAGATTATAAAATGTCGTTAAGACCAAGGACAGAAAAACTCTATCCCCGGCAACGGCGCCAAAAAATGTTGTCGCACAGATTGTCCACAGTAATCACATAACGTGCTCAGATCAATGTCACCCTTATCCCCAATCTCTCTTAATGCTCTCACAGCTAAGGAGGTAGACCCTTTTTATAAATGAAGATAACAAATTCAGAGACACACTGAAAAAAATCGATACTTGATAGAAATAAACGAGATTCCACAAGATCCAAATTAGATTTCACATTGTAGACCAAGGCCTTATGGAGTAAAACAAAACCGCTATGCGATTATAAGTAAACGACGATTAACCGCTGCTTATTAAAAACACGATCGATGATATTCAATGAAGGACACTTCAACCATGAAATGAAGCAAGATGAAAATGCTTTATATTTAAGATGTTTCATTAATTTCAATCTGTGCAAGTCAAAGATTTTATACAGTCAAACTCAAAATAAAATTTCAAAGAAAAAGCTCATTTGACCATAAAAACTATTTTTTTTGAGAATTTTTTATTATTTTTGGATTTTGAAATTTTTTTTTATTTTTTATGTTTTTATTAAAATCTAAAATTAAAAAAACTAAATCTAAACAAAGCTCTAAAAAAGTTAAAGTTAAACTAAATTTGAAACTAAGTTAAAACTAAATGAAAATTTAAAATCTAAATTTAAAAAAAAAACTAAAGTTAAATCTAATCTAAAACTAAACTAAAACTACAAAAAAGAAATTCTAAATCTAACCGAATAAAACAAATTTAACTCCAAAAGTAAAACAAATTTAAAAAGGAACTAACGCTATCTAATTAAATCGAACAATCGAAATCTATTACATTATGAAACCGACCAAAATTAATAAAACGTGAAACCTAAGTCATAAATCTAAACTATATACAAAATTAAAAAAAAAAACGAAATCATTTAACCAAACGAAGGCCCTCGAAATTTTATGCGTGTGTTTTAATGTTTTGCGTTTCTCTGTTATGCAGGTCAGACGGACGGCAACAGCAAGTTTGAAGGGTGCACGTGTTTGAAATTTCTGCTTGCGTTTTCAGTTTGTGTGTTTTGATGTTTTGCAAAAAGGTCGACCTGCTGTGGGCAATGGAGCCAATGATGGCCGATGGCAAGCTTGACGCTATTGCCTTGAATGTGTAGGTTGGAGCTTTGAGCAAATGTGATTGATGGGATAAGGGATGGACTAAGTAGGGCAAAGGGCGTGAGATGAATAAAATGAATAATGAATGCGTGTAGAGCAGAGATTGATGACAGTAGTTTGAAGACGTTGGACAGCAGATGAGGGCTAGGGCATGCAGAACCTTGATGAAGACAGATTGAAACCCTGTGCACACAAATTCGCCCAGCAAGCTTTAGATTTTCTTCATTTAAGCTCAGATCTCTTGCTCCCTTAAACCAAAATAATGTTCAGATTCATCCACAGTGAAGATTTGAGGCCAGATCTGGCCTTTGGAGGCTAGATCTGCCTTAGATCTAAAAAAAAAAAATTTCGATTTGAACCTGCAACCTGCAACAATCAGTCAGATTTGAAGACACACAACAAGAAACAATTAAACCCTCACAAATAAATTACAAATTTACACTAATTTACAAATTTAAAACCCTCATGGTTAGATCTGAAATCTATTTAGCACAATTTTCAGAAGTTTAAAATTTTTAGTGAGAGGCACAAGCCTTTGAAACCCTGCAAAATCACAAATATCGTAAGATAGACCCGGAATTTAACAAATAAAGAGCTTATCAGATTTATGCTTATTGAGAGTCGGCTGGTCCAACCGAAGACTTCCCCAGACGCCCAATCTTAAAAAATAATTTCCCTGCACACTTAGATCTGAATTTTAGGCTGATAGAGATTTAAGAAAACAACATGAGACCCTTAGAAAAATCAGAATGTTATTTTATAAACCCAGAAAACTGCATAAGATACCTATATGCAGATTAATCCATGAAGGCCATCAACCATAAAATGCAAGAAACCAAATAGCAGAGTTTAGAGACAATTCACCACATAGATCTGAGAAGGAACATCCAGATTTGTAACCCCAAAGTCTTTAGCTTTATTCCTCAAAAAAGTTTACAAGAGCTTCTAAGAGCAAGTGCACGATTCTGAGATCGGATGACTCAATACTGACAAAGACCTCTAAATTTATAGGACAAGATCTCTAACGGCTAGTTTGGATGATCCTCGTCAAAATAATCTCAACCGTCCAAAAGATTTAATTATCTTTTAATCAGGAGCGTTGAAATTAAAATTTTGGGAAAAAAAACGAATTTATCATTTAATTCAATTTTAATTAACTCAAAAATATTATTTTTGAGTTAATTACCCCAAAATTTTGACCTTGACTTAACCACCAGGGCCCAAGGGTCCAATATTTCTCAAAATTCTCAATATTCCCTTGGCCTGGGGCTGTCAAAGTCATTTTCGAAGGACCAACAAATTTTGCCTTTAAAGATTTAATCCTAATTTAGGACCCTAAATTAATTAAATTTCTGGTTTAGGATTTTATTAATTGACCAGAAAATTTAATTAATTGACTAAGAGGGGATTATAGTTATTTTTCCAACCCTCTTTTACATGAGAAAAAACTTTTACATACATGAAGGGGGGAAAACCCATTTGTATAGACCCTCAAATAAATACCCAGTTCTGCGACTCAACATATGATCTAGTAGAACAAGTAGTTCAAACTACTTGTACAAGGAGTCGATAAAAAACACTACGACTCACTTAGCATGCTGATGACAAAATCCACCTTAGCTTTGGGGTGAGGCTGGAGGGAAAAACTCTGCCGATCACTTTCGTGAATCAGTGAGACAAAAAACCTCCTAGGATGGAAGTCATCAACAACATACTAGGCTTACCTAGGCTGTTACATACATGGACGGTCTTACTTAGATCATTTACATCATAAAATGCAGAATGGGTTTACATCATTATAAAAACTCTCGACTGATGACTGATGATGGAATCTGAAAGGCGCAACCACGTCGAACATGACGAATCCCATTTGAAAAAATGGGGGTGTACTGCTATGGGGTAGTTGACAAAGTGTGGTCAACAAGCTGAATAAAAGAAAGTCTTTGGGGTTACTAGCTTCTCTTGTGGTGCATTCTTTGGTTGATGAGGTATATTTGTTTCATTTGATGTTGTTATTTATTGCAATCTAGTTGATTTTTTTTTTCTTTGCAATTGCCTGAAGGCACTATTGTCTAGGGAGGGGAGATTTGTAGCTATCTCAGATCTCCTTTGGACTTGGTATGTTTTGCGCTCTTGTTGTAGCTTGTTATTTTCGATGAAATGACAAGCTCAACGTGGCCTCTATATGCCAAGTTTCTTTTGCACTAACAATTGGTTTGTAGAAATTGGTGTGTTCAAAGGCCAGGTTGCCAAGTCCATTGGAGTGTGAAGACTTTTTTCGATTCGAATAAGTCAGCTCCAAGGATATCAGAGGTCTCGTAAGTTGTTCAAGCCAACAATCTCATAAGACATCAGGAGATTTATCTAAAAGGGGGTTTCATGAGCCTTTTGCTTCTATTCCATCTCTAAAAAAAATCTCATATATTTCTTCTCTCATTTGTGCACATATCTATTTTATCTAGCATTTGAGGCTAAGTTGTTGGATTTAAATCCTAATTCTCACTCACTAAATCAACTTTTTCAAGCTGTTCTTAGTGAGGGAATTTGTAACATAAAGTGTATTTTATACTTGCATTGAGTTTCTAACTTTTTCCTTCGCATGCATGTGATTTCCTCTCACATATTTCAGCGATATTTCTTTTGCATGCTAACTCTGTTGCTTGTTTGCCTGTAGATGTTCTTGGAAGCAATCTAAGTTTGGAGAAAGGGAACTAAAGCATAGGCTAAGGAACACTGTTCTGTTTGGAACCTCAAATCCAAGTTCCGCCTTATCACTTCACCTCTACTTCTAAAGCCTCGTTCTTTTGAGGAATTGTAACCGCCATTCACCTCAAGGCTTTAAGCCTTTACTTTGTAAACATCTCACAAGTAGATTTTTTTAAACTTTACACTTGTAACTTTGGGAAGGAGCAATTTTAAAATGCTTATTGTAAGCTCTTCCCAATCCCCTCATTTCTATAAGAGGGCCTCATTTTCATTAATAAAGAGCTAACTGTTCTTGAGGGAGCTTGGGAAGTTTTTCCCATGGTATCTCACCTACTCATTTAGAGGGAGGAAATCTTCTTGAGTGGGTAACTTTCTTTTGCTTAGCTTTTCTTTTAATTTTCTCAAACTAAATCACTTGCATTCATCATTTCGTTTGCTAATCTAGTCTAGTTGCATGTGAATAACTCATATGTTCATTTCGTTAATTGCTTAGATCACATAGTCATTTAAATTTCCTAATTTGCAATCTCATTTGCCATCACTTACTTATGTTTTGTGATCTACTACTCATTTGGATAAGTTTCACAACATACTACAAGTAAATAAGCATAGCATTTCAATTTATGGCAACTTGAGTTATTGTTCTAACTATGAAGCATATTTAATTGAATCATCTCCATCTTTTACACAGCACTTGCAAACTCATTTCCATATCATTTAGGCATTTCACTTTGCATGCTAGATTTGCGTCTCTAAAAATTAACCTCCAACTTAAGTTGGTTGTATAGACATTAGGGACCCTCCACCCCTACGGACTCCTCATTGTGAGATCCGAATTTCGGGCGAGGGTGAGGTCTGGGGATAGGAGTTCAATTGTAACATTGCTTTAGAACTAATTAATAAAATAAACCGAGAGCACTATCTCATCACATTTACATTGCAAAGTTCCCAAATTTTCTTTTGCTATCTTGACGGTCTAAAGATTCACGTGCAAATATTATCTCAAGAAGCACTTTGATGCAAGCATTTTTAAATTCCTTAAATTTTGCAACAAGTTTAATTCTATGGTATTTGGAAATTTGCTTCTACATACAATTTCAGTGCATGTTGTCATTTTAATGATCATTATGCTTATGGATAATTGATATATCTCGTTTCATTGGCAAATACCATTATTTGGTGTTGCAAATTTAATTGCATATTGTGATCTTGGTCTAACACTTTCTTTGTGGGATTATTGTCATTATATCTTGATTTTTATTTTTGAGCAAGCATTTGTTATCTACTTTAAAGCACTGGTCTATATTTTGAACACGTCATTGAATATTGCTCATATACTTATATGCTTGTTTACATATTGGAAATCAAGTCATCTTTGATAAGTAATTTCTTCTAATCAATTCTCCTAGAAATCTCACATCTTAGTTTTCCTTTAGGGACCACCCCCCTTAGCTAACCTAGGAGATAGCTTAAACAGAGAGAGTTGGGAATAGGTGACAGCCCCTTCTCTGAGTTCCTTGCCACCAACCACACCTGTGGGGTTGAAGGCTTTTCCCACTAACTGTAGGTAGGTGTAGGCGGCAAGCGATAACACCTCCAACTATATTATCTGGAGGTAATAGCTTCCTTCCTTCTAGACGAGCATGATCTCAAAACTTATATCACTAATGTGGTAGCTGAGCCCACAGATGCAAATCAACTTAAGGCCTACAAGAAGGAGATGGCGAAGGCCAAAAGGTTGATCCTCGACGGAGTGAGAGATCACATTGTATCTCACATAGCAGGCAAAGACACAGCCAAAGATATGTGGGATGCATTGGCCACGTTATATCATGGGTCTTCCGAGCTGCGAAAGATGTACTTGGAGGAGAAGATGAGATGCACGAGGATGCAGAAGGGGGAGCGAATAGACCCCTTCCTAACGAAATTTCAGGATACCCATGATCAGCTGGCTGCTGTGGGAGCAACGCCTCAAGGAACTGAGTTTGTACAGTTGGCCCTTAACAGGGTTTTCGAGGAGTGGCAAGTCTTTGTCTAAAGTATCCTGGGCAGAGAGAAGTTGCTTGGTTGGGAGAGAGTTTGGGCTGATCTACAACAAGAGGAGATGAGGCATGAGTTGGTGAAAAACACCATAAGTGGCAGCAACCACAGTGGGGTGACGATCAAGAAGGAAGAGGAAAATGCAGCCCTAGTATCGGAGGGACAACATGAGTAGCGTAGGCGAAATAAGGACATTTCAAAGATCAAGTGCTTCCGATGTGGTGAGATTGTTGATTTATGGTTGCATTAGATGTGCTCTAAGTCTCAAATTTTGTAGGGAGGCTTAGGCACAACATTCCAAAGAGCCCATAAAGCGTTTTGGGAAGTTCCACCTGGATTTTGTTTAATGAAAATAATTAATTATTTTTATTGGGACCCGAAGTCTAAACTTAAGAATTTAAAATAATTAAAGGATATTAATTAAACAGGGTGTGAATGTTCTAGAAAAGATGGAGGTCAAGTCAAGTTATTCTTAGCTGTTGATTAACAATTTAATCTCTATCGTTGAAGTCTCAACGAGAAGATTATAAGACTTGATGGGGCATTTGGAAAACACATCGAGAGATCGACAAAGTCTAGAGATCAAATTTATCAAGTGAGCAGGGCTCTCGAGATGTTAGATTGAGAAGATTCTTGCGGAGAGGGGCAGTGATAGATCCGATTGGAGATTTTCCTGAGTTGGGAATACATCACAGAGGAGACAGAGAGCAGTATGCAGAGAGGCAGCGTAGCAACTATGCAGAGCTAGCAGAGGCAGTGCTGCAGCCTTGAGGAGATTTGAGATTCAGTTAAGGATCAATCTGATTTAGTGCCGAAGTGTCGGGGTGTGAGACCAGAGGGGGCCATAGATCAGTATCCAGCAAGTAGAAGAGCCAGCAAGTGTTGGTCTAAGGTTGTCATTGATGTCAATATGGCATTGACTAGATGCCCAGTTCCAGATGATGATGTCATGCCTCTTGGTTAATAAGGATGCCATTAATGATCATGTGCTTACTCTTGATGAAGGAAACTGGATCTAGTATGATGTCAATATGACATGGTTGATGGAGGATCATTTGATGACGTGGACAATGTCTAGGGATATGATATGATGAATCACTTGGTGACATATGATGTGTAGGACTACACATGATGATGTCATACTCTTGAATGACAACCCTTGATAATGGTCTTGATGACATGGTTGAAAGACTACTTTGAAGTTTTCCCAATAACAAATTAATAAAGGCTGCACTATGACTTATCACTGCACGAGTATATGATGACATGAGATGATACATTCATTGTTGGATACTATTATGACGTGGATGTCATACATGATCCTATGATGATGAAGAAGCTAAACAATAGAGGAGGCAATCATTGGAGAAGTCATTCTGTCCCAAATATTTTATGCACAAAAATTTAAGGACAATCACATTAAAAAATATATTTTCACCATCTTAGAGGCAACATTTCTTTGTGAGACCTTCACCATCCTTTAGAGAATAATTTTAGCTTTCCAACAAGCCCTTACTTGCCATGAAACTCCCAGCAGTTTGAGAGAAAATGAATTTACAAGTTTGGAAAAATATTAGTTCTATGCAGGCAGACATGAGACAACTCATGCAAGTCAGCCTCTCGGCCAAGGGACGTGAATCTTCGTCAAAAAGCAAAATATGCATAAATATGACATTAAAACACTTCATTTTGGCATCATTTTTCGGTGATCATTTCAGAGAGAAGATACAGAACAGTAAGGAGGCCGAGAGGACATAGAAGTTCACTGTTTGGGCATTGTTTTTAAGGATACATTACTGTAGAAATTTTTGAATCTTATAACTTATGCAGAAATTATTACTGTTAACCCGGTTATGCTCCTTCTACTTAGACAAGTTATTAACTGAATAATTTCAAGTTAAAATCGAAGCAAAACACATAACAGATCTCTACCAATTCAGATCTAGAATAAGCACATGCACACATTGACAAAGTGACAGAGTTATTTCTGGACAAATAGTCCCCGGAAAAACCCAATGTGGGAAAACCGGTATCTGGCTGCTGGAGGGTTCTATTATTAAGAATATTTCTGGATACACAAATCTGGGTTCCAGATCTGGAAAACCCGACAGAGATAATGGTAGATCTATAGCTCACTGGCTGATCTAGGGCCAAAATAATGACTGATCCACACCCTCAAATGGGATTTACAGAACTCAGCCAAGATTAGGGCCTAGAAACCCTAACGTTGCCCCTGAAAGGCTCTGCGTCAGCCTCTGAAGTCCTCCAAACTCTCAGCGCTGCTCTGGAAGAGACTACATTACCCTAGACTAGGTGACGCAGTCACTACGTTGCCCCTGAAAGGTCTTTGCGTAACCCTAGAGGGTTTCCTACAGAAAATCATGCTGTCCTTACTGCTGCTGCTGCTGCCTTCCTCTGTGCTATCTTTGAGCTTATCTCTACCTCTTGTGTATTCTAGGCCCCGGGATCAGATCATCCCCTTGGTCTAAATTCCCCTCTCTGCAGCTGAAACACTTCTGAGTATTCTTAGCAAACCCTGCCTAGAATCTTAGCTTAGCTTCAGTGCTTTGCCTTTGTGTGTTTTACAAATGACTCCAAGCCTTTCCTTTATACTTTTCTCATTGACAAATCAATGACCATGATCAAATCTTGAATCGATGGCTAAGATTAAAAGAAAGTTTGATCCATGTGACTTAAGACAATTTCATCCCATGCTTAATTAAATTAAATTAAATTATTTAAGTTCCCTAAGTTTTAACTTAGGAAATACATTAAAATAATTAATTAATTTAATATCTCCTAAACCAGATGGAATTTCCCAATTCCATTTCTAGGTCTTGTAGATCAAGTGTACTTTAGTCCCTCCACAAAGTTTGGAAGCTAGAGCACAACTGATGCTATCCCAAATACACAAAATCTCAACAATTACAGTTTGGACTGTTGGACAGTCTGTTAAAGGCTCGATTGAAGGTTTAAAGACCTCACATAGAACTGTGGGCAATTATATCTGTGGTGGACAAAGAGCTTGGATCAATTGTAGTAGATATAAAAAGGGATAGCGACAGAGTATAGGAGATCAGTCTTAAGATCTGTGTGTGGACTTATAATGTTTCGACAGTCCTTAACTCTCCGAACCTGTAGCTTGAGAATGAACCAAACAGTGAACTATTATCTTTGTACAAGGCTTAGTTGAAGGCTCAGAAATAGGCTCGGATCTACTCCTGTGTGTGGCAGCCACCTATTGGAGAAGTTCAAAGGCAGCAACCTGTGTGTATTTATGAACTAAGCTTGAAGGCAACAGACCTTGATACCTCGGACTTGTAATAATCTACAGGAGTTCGGATTTATTGCTTGCAGCTTGTGTCTTGGACAACTACCTTAGAGGCTGGAACTGTGACATATCTCCATTTTGGACAGTCACCATAGAGGCTCAGGATTGGACTTAAGAAATTGCTAAATTGTCTTAAGCTCAGACCTTCAGTTTTGTGAGGAAATCTTGAAGCACTCCTTGAGCAGACATTAGAGAAGTTTTTTTAAAGAAATTTCCCAGCCTTGTTGTAGCAGACTTGCAACATTCTTTGAGCAGGAATTGAAGAGGAATAAAGGAAAATATTTATCTTGAATTATTGCAGACCTTGGTTGGAAGATTGGAAGTTGGCACTATTTTGCAGACCTTGCTTTGGAAACATCTTTTGAATTCTTGTGACCAACTCTTGAATACAACCTTGGAGTGACCTCATTTAAAAGCCTTTTGTATTGAGTTGAGGATTTGTGTAACAGCCTTGGAGGAGTGAAGCTTTTGGACAGTGGAGTATTAGGAGCCTTGGAGCAGTAAGGTACTTGGAACTCTTGAAGAGTTCTTGGGGCAGCATATCAAAGGTACTTTGAAGGCATCCTTGGAAATCATGAGGCACTGTTGAAAGCCCTCATGATGTAACTTTGGAGATTTTGTTTGGGTACCATGAAGAGCTGTGGTGACACCTTCTGAGAAGGCAAGGTTGTCATTGATGACGTGACGAGAAGACTAAGTGAATGGATAATTGTAGATTGTTGACAAGGCTCGTTGAGGAAGACATTGGGAGCCTTGAAGAACCGTTGAATTCATATTGAAGATTTGAAGCAGTGGGTTGTAGCCCTAGAGGATTGGTGTCCTCAAGAAACCAAGTTGGAGCCTGAACCAGAGAAGGGTTGGTGCCCGAGCCTCTAAACTCAAGGTTGGTGCCTTGGATAGATAAGGTCGAAGCCCTAGAGGTCGAAGCCTCACAAAAGTCCAAGTTGGTGCTTGGAAATAGGTTGGAGCCTGGAAGATTGAAGATCAGTGTCTTCATCTAGGGTTGGAGCCCTACACTTATCGTATCTATTTTATTGTAAAGAAGAATTTAATAAAAGCATTCATTCTTATTGTTCATATTGTGTTCTAAATATAAGTGATCTAACTAGTAAAAAGAACAATTGGAAAGAAATACCGATTCACCCCCCTTCTCAGTATTTCCAATAGCAAGTAGAGGTGATGCAGTCCCCACTTAGAGTGACACAGGGACTGAGCTGAGGCAGCATAGGGTTCATCAGCGCAGAGTTTGGTCAGTTCGGATTTTCTAGTGTCAGTGTGAGGTAATCCTCACTAGCTCTTTGTCAGTCGGATTCATTGTGTGGATGGCCAGTAAGGCATCACAAATTGTATTCAAATCTTCTGCATAATAAAACAAACCCTCAGATGTTGCACCGATTTTCCCGCATTGGGTTTTTCTGGAGACATTAGTCCAAAAATAACGGTGTCGTGTGTCTATTGTTTATTCTTGCTCAGATCTTGTATTTTCCACAGTTTAATTTTGTGAAGATTGCAGTGTATGGGTTTCAATACTTACCGTAGAACACAATAAATAATTTGTTCAATAAATTAACAAATAGAAGAATTCTTATCAGTTGTTGTAGTAGGATTCCGGGTAGCAGAATTTTCACATGGTATTAGAGGTTGTTTAACAGTGCAGGAGGAGCAAGAGAGCAGACTAGAAGGATCCAACGTTGAAGAAGGAGTAGGAGATGAAAGAGCTGCGCAAGCAACAGATCGATTTCCCCAGTGATTGCGCAGTCAAAGCTAGGAGGGCTAGATTTGCAAGAAAATCTCTCTCTTAGTGAGTCAACAGAGAGGTAGGATTTTCTAGTTTGCAGTTTGTCAGAGGCAGAGGGAGAAACACAATAGATTCAATGTAGATCAACAACTCGTTGGATGTAGTTTCCTTGTAGCAACAGTTGCTGGTGCAGAATATTGATTTTGTAGCATCGGAAAGTGCTCTAAGTCTCAAATTTTGTGGAGAGGCTTCAACATTGGTATCCCAAGAACCCAAAAACCGTTTGTGGAAATTCCACTTGGTTAATGTTTTGTTAAAATAATTAATTATTTTAATGGGGACTCTAAGTCTAAACTTAGGGAAATTAAATAATTAATGGGTATTAATAAAACAGAGTGTGAATCTTCTAGAGAACATGCATCAAGTCAAATTATGATGTCAGCCGTTAATTAGAGATCTAATCTGGGCCGTTAATTTCTCACGAGAAGACTATAAAGGAAGGCTTGAGGGTCATTTGGAAAAGACAGCAGTGCAGATACTCAGTTGCCCCAGTAAATCGATTTTCTCAGTGGTCGAAGTTCAGCAAGAGAAAATCGACTCAAAGGGAGAGTTGCAGGTGGAGGAGAAGCAGAGAGGGTTCAACAGCAATCTGGGGTACAGGAGCAGGTGACAAAGTGCCAGGAAGAGACAACGCAGAGGCTGGGAGGGAGCGGCACCGAGGGGTGACACAGTTCTGCGTAGTCCCCACGCAGAGCCAGACCAGTGGTGACGCAGGGGGTTCAAGAGGGTCCTTGCGAGGTCATTTCTAATCTGACTATTTTGTGAGGAATTTGTCTAGCGTTATCATAATTTCTCTTCGTCACTATTGACTCTAAATTGTATAAGAAGATTATGTTGAATAATAGAAACCCTCATCTGCTGCACCTGTTTTCCCGCATTGGGTTTTTCCGAGGACAATTGTCCAAAATATCTGTGTCATTTATGTGCTAGTATTTTCCTTATTTCTCTGCTCAATAATTATATGGTGAAGTCTGCATTTGAATTTATTTCAATATTTACTGAAGAGATTTATGCAAATAACTTATTTCTGAATAATAAGCAGAAGAAATAACATCAAATAATGCTGTAGGATTTCAAGTTGAGATTTTCACATAAAAAGCGTCATAATAGAGTAGCAGAAGACATTTTGGGGGAATTATGACATTAGAAAGTTTCTTGCCCAAGAAATTCTATTTTTTCGTACATAAGCAACGAGTTCGTGACTTATTTGGCTTACTCCAGCAGGGAGTGCGTAGAGCCAACTGAGCAGAGGGTTAGAGGTAGCAGTTCGATAGTGATTGGGTGAGATGGCAGCCAGTTGGTTGCGTGACCAGGATCGGTTGGAGGGTGCCTCCAACTACGTAATCTGGAAGGCAAGGATCTCCTTCCTTGTAGAGGAGCATGACTTCAAGACCTTCATTAACAGTACATTGGTTGAACTTGTAGATGCCGCACCATTGAGAGCCTTCGAGAAGAACATGGCAAGAGCCAAACGATTGATCCTTGATGGGGTGAAGGATCATTTTGTCTCACATATTTCCAGCAAAGGGATTGCAAAGGAAATGTGGGATGCGTTGGCCATGCTATATCAAGGGTCTTCTGAGCAAAGGAAGATGTTTTTGGAGGAAAAGATGCAGACTACCAGGATGCAGAAGGGAGATTGATCCATTTCTTGCAAAACTTCAGGAGGTCCGAAATCAACTAACAGCTGTAGTAGCAGTTGCTCAGGCCACAAAGATGGTTAGATTGGCCCTAAATTCTGGGCAGAGAAAAGTTGTCAGAATGGGAAGGAATGTGGGAAAATCTTCCGCAGGAAGAGATGAGGAGAGATCTACTCAAGTGCAAACTTGATGGCAATAGTAGTAGTGGAACGCAGCCCACGGAGGAGGAGAAGAATGCAACCCTTGCATGAAAAGGGCAGCAGGAGCAGTGGAGATGAAAGAAGGACATCTCAAAGATTTAATGCTTCCAGTGTGGCAAGATGGGACATTACACTACACATTGTCCTCTCAAGAAGAAGGACAAAGATGAGAAGCATGATCCGCAGGCTGCAACTGCGAAGATCGAGGAGGAGGAATTCGCCATGATTGCCCATATCTCGCTAGGGGAGCGTTGGGGTGATTTGGAAATGTAGCACGAAAGATTTGTTGTTTTGGAAGGATCCTTGAGGAGTCCACCTCTTAGATCATCACCTTGCTATGGGAGCCCAAATCAGAAGTAGTAGGATGGACAAGTTTCAGTTGTAGAGGAGTGCATAAGTGACAGCGCAGTAGCTAGAGAGCACCAGAGCTCCAAGTCTCAAATTTTGCAGGGAGGCTTAGGCACATGCATTCCAAAGAACCCAAAAAGCGTTTTGGGAAATTCCACTTGGACTGTGTTTTATGAAAATAATTAATTATTTTTAAGGGGACCCTAATTCTAAAGTTAGGAAATTAAAATAATTAAAGGATATTAATTAAAAGAGAGTGTGAATGTTCTAGAAAAGATGGAGATCAAGTCAAGTTAATCTTAGCCGTTGATTAGCGATTTAATCTCGGCCGTTGAAGTCTCAACGAGAAGATTATAAGGACTTGATGGGGCATTTGGAAAGCACACCGAGAGATCGACAAATTATAGAGATCGAATTTCCCAAGTGATCAGTGCCCAGGAGAAGTTAAACCGAGAAGATTCTTGCAGAGAGGGGCAGTGATAGATCCAGTTGGAGATTTTCCTGAGCCGGGAATACATCACAGAGGAGATAGAGAGCAGTATGTAGAGAGGCAGTGTAACAGTTATGCAGAGCCAGCAGCGGCAGCGCTGCAGCCTTGAGCATATCCAAGATTCAATTGAGGATTAGTCAGATATAGTGCCGGAGTGGTGGGTTGTGAGACTGGAGGGGGCTAGAGATCAGTATCCAGTCAGCAGAAGAGACAGTAAGCAGAGGTGATGCAGTCCCCATGCAGAGTGACGTGAAGACTGCGCAGAGGCTGCGTAGGACTCATTAACTCAGAGTTTGGTCAGTTCAGATTTTCCAGTGTCAGTGTGAGGTAATTGTTGAGATTTTGGGGTAGCATCGGATGTGCTCTAGCTCCGAAACTTTGTGGAGGGGATGGAACACATGATATCTCCAAGGCCTAGAAAGCGTTTGGAGAAATTCCATCTTGTGTAAAAGTTATTCAAAAAATTAAATTTTTGAATGGGGACCCTAATTCTAACTTAGGGAAATTAAAAAATTAAAGTGAATTAATTTACACATGTGATGAGAACATTCTAAGTGACGTGGATCAAACTTTTTTTAATCTTAGTTGTTGATTAGAGATTAGATCACGACCGCTGATTTGTCAACGAGAATAGTATAAAGGAAGGGCTTGGTGTCAGTTGGCGGACATACACAGAATCTAAGAGATCGAATTCTTCCGACGGAGCAGTGCTCGGGCGAAGATCAGATGTGAGTGATTCAGAGAAGCAGTGAGGGGTGGATGCAGTGATTGGTTAGGACCAAGAGTACAACGCAGAGCAAGGGCAGCAGAGACACAGTGGAGGCAGCGCATTCATCAGAGTGTATGATGCAATCCCTAGAGAGGGTGACATAGGTCCACGCAGGGCTCATGCAGGGGCAGCACAGAGCCTCCAAGGAAATTTCGAAATTCAACTGGAGACTGGGGTTTCTGAGCTAATAGGGCTGAAACCAAACTCTGGGGGAAGGTGATCAACGCAGAGCAAGGGTGACGTAGTCCCTCAGTCAGGGCCACGCAGCCTTACGCAGTGGAAGTGTAGAGACTACGCAAAGCTAGCTAGGGCTTCACTAGTGGCTCATCCGGATTAGCCAAGACTTGCGAGAATGAAGTATATCTCACATTTTTCTCTGTAGTTGAGGTTTTCTCTGTTGGGTGAGCCGGTTTATGGCATCATAGATGTACTCAGAATACTGCTGCTTAAGACTAATAAACCCTCAGATCTGCTGCACTGGTTTTCCCGTGTTGGGTTTTTTCAAGGACATTTGTCTGAAAAATCTGTGTCCTTTGTCATATGTGCATGATGTTCAGTAAATGATCTGTATTTGTGTAGGCTGCTAGTTGTGTTTACTTTGATGTTTTTTCTGAATATTTTCAGTTAAATAACTTTTGCATAATAAAACAAGTAGGAGAAGTAAATCAATATTTAGCAGATCAAGCTGAACCATCAGCAAAGGGGCTGAAGATATTTGCTGCAGGAAGGGCAACTGAAGTAGCACAGATCCAGGAGAAGGCAGTGCAACACCAGAGGGACAACATAGACCCTGCAAGGGGGATGCAGAGTCAGTCTGCTCACGCAGAGTCTGACGCAGCTCCAGAAAGGTGACGCAGAGCCAGTCTGATCATGCAGAGGCTGATGCAGCACTAGGAGAGGGACGCTGAGCCAGTCTGCTCACGCAGAGGCTGACGCAACACTAGGAGAGGGACACTGAGCCAGTCTACTCACGTAGAGGCTGACTCAGCACCAGGAGGGTGACACAGTCCAAGAGGGAGTGACGCTGTGTAGTTTGCCGGGGCTGGAAGTGCAGCTTCTGATCTTCAAAAGTTGTTGGTGAGGCATCGGTTCTGTTGGTGCAGAACAATGCCTAGCAAAGGTGACAAAGTGAGGAGAAATAATTCCTCAACGGAGTTTTGCCAAGAAGTCTGAGATTCGATTAGGAGGGTGATTGTAGAGGGCTGATTTAGTAGAATTAGCAAAGGATTTTTGGGAGGGAAATCAGTTGCCAGAGAGAGCAATATCTCTAGAGGGTTTTTATCGCCAAGAAACCCAGATCGGATCTTCTGTTGAGTGCAGCAGCAGTAGAAGGGAGAAGAGTACATGTTTTAACCATTTGAGTAGAGATGGCCCCATACGAACTGAGAGATTAGGATAGGTTGGACGGTGTGTCCAACTTTGCGATCTGGAAGGCTAGAATTGTGACATTCCTAGAGGAGTACAGTATTAGAGACCACACAGTAAATGTCTTAGATGTGTCGACCGATTCAGACGCTTTGAAGAAGTTCAACGAGAATCAGGCGCTGGCAAAGCACTTGATCATGGATGGGGTCGAGGATCACGTGGTCCCACACATTGCCGAGAAGTGGACGACACATGAGATGTGGATAACTTTGACCACGCTGTATCAAGGCAACTCCGTCCAACGGAAGATGCTTCTAGAGAACCATATGTGGATGTTCTAGATGCACAAGGGAGAGGAGATCGATCCCTTTCTCTCCAAATTGCAGACGATTCGAGATCAGCTGATTGTCATGGGGGCAACTTCGGATAAAGGGCTCTTGGTGAGGATTGCCCTGAATGCAGTCACTAATGAGTGGGAAACCTTTGCCCAAAGCATCTTGGGCAGAGCACAAATCCCAAATTGGGGTGACATGTGGGCTATCCTTCGACAAGAGGAGATCCGAAGGATGACCAGGAAGGAAGTCAGCAACAGAATGTTGAGATTTTGTGTATTTGGGGTAGCATCAGTTGTGCTCTAGCTCCCAAACTTTGTGGAGGGACTAGAGTACACTTGATCTACAAGACCCAGAAATCGATTTGGGAAATTTCATCTGGTTTAGGAGCTATTAAATTAATTAATTATTTTAATGTATTTCCTAAGTTAAAACCTAGGGAACTTAAATAATTAAAATGAATTTAATTAAACATGTGATGAAATTGTCTTAAGTTACACGGATCAAGCTTTCTTTTAATCTTAGCTATTGATTCAAGGTTTGATCATGGCCGTTGATTTGTCAATGAGAAAAGTATAAAGGAAAGGCTTGGGTTGATTTGTAAAGACACACAGAGACAGAGCACTGAAGCTAAACTGAGATTCTAGGGTAGGGTTTGCTAAGAACACTCAGAATTGTTTCAGCTGCAGAGAGGGGAATTTAGACCAAGGGGATGATTTGATCCCGAGGTCTAGAATACATAAGAGGCAGAGATCAGCTCAAGGATAGCGCAGAGGAAGGCAGCAGCAGCAGCAAGGACAACGCTATATCTCTAAAGATAGTGTGATTTTCAGCAGGAGACCCTCTCGGGTTACGCAGAGACCCTTCAGGGGCAGCGTAGTGACTGCGTCACCCAGTCTGGGGTAACGCAGTCCCTTCCGGAGCAGTGCAAAGGGTTTATAGGACTTCAGAGGCTGACACAGAGGCTTTCAGGGGCTTCAGAGGCTGACATAGACCCTTTCAGGGGCAGCACTGGGGTTTCTAGGCCCTAATCTTGGCTGAGTTCTATAAATACCGTTTGAGGGTGTGGATCAGTCATTATTTTGGCCCTAGATCAGCCAGTGACCTGTAGATCTAGTGTTTTCTCTGTCGGGTTTTCTAGATCTGGAACCCAGATTTTTGTATTCAGAAATATTCTTAATAATAGAACCCTCTAGCAGCCAGAGACCGGTTTTCCCGCATTGGGTTTTTCCGGGGACTATTTGTCTAGAAATAACTGTGTCACTTTGTCAATGTGTGCATGTGCTTATTCTAGATCTGGATTGGTAGAGATCTGTTATGTGTTTTGCTTCGATTTTAACTTGAATTTATTCAATTAATAACTTGTTTAAGTAGGAGGAGCATAACTGGATTAACAGTAATAATTTCTGCATAAAGTATAAGATTCAGAAATTTCTACACGAAAGTGTCAAGGTGAAGAAGGAGGAGGAGGATGCGAACTAGCATCAAAGGGACAACGACAACAAGGGAAGAAGAAGAAGGACTTATCCAAAGTTCGGAGCTTCAGATGTGGTGAACATGGACACTTCGCCAACACTTATCCTAAGAGAAAGGACAAGGAAGCTTCAGATTCCAAGGTAGGAACAGCTAGAGGGGACAGTGGTAGTGAGGATGATGTGGCCGTGAGTGCTCATGTGCCTCAAGGGAAGAGGTGGGGCGATATAGATCTGTAAAGCAGCTACAGATGGGGAGGCAGGATCCTTGAGGTGCCCAAACTCTTGGATCACATACGAGCTACGGGAGCCTTAAGATAGTAGCAGGATGACTGGAGCAGTGGGTGCAGAATATCATGGAGGATCAGAGGTAGTGCTGGGACGATGGAGGTTGGAGCAGAGCAGTGCAGTGGCAGCAGCAACATGGAAGCAACAGCGCGGAGGCTGATGGGACTTTAGCAGTGCATAGGGAAATGCTTATGCAGTGCAGCGAAGCAACAACGTAGAGGCTCTAGAGAGACAGGGCAGAGCGGTGACAAAGGGTGTTTCAGTGATGAGATGCAGCCCGACTGACTTGTTTGTCAGTGATTGGGTGGTGGTCCTTTAGTTGCTTACTTCTCAGCAACTGAGTTGCAGTGCAACAATTGACAGTGGCATAGCTATAGGCAGCATGATGAAGCAATTCGAGAGGGAGATGCAGTATAGATGTAGCAGTGTTAGTGGCAGTGACATGGGAAGCAGTACAGAGAGTAGCAACGCAGTTGATAGAGGGCAGCAGGCCAAGCATCAGCGCGGAGATTGATACTAGAGATCAGGGTAATGCTTCAGTAGGGAAGTATTGCGAGAGCACACTCCTCGCTAAGAGGGAGTGTTGAGACGGATGTGTTCTAGCTCCGAAACTTTGTGGAGGGAATGGAACACATGAGAACTCCAAGACCCGAAAGCGTTGGAGAAATTCCATCTGGTGTAAAAGTTATTCAAATAATTAAAATTTTTAATGGGGACACTAAGTCTAACTTAGGGAAATTAAAAAATTAAAGTGAATTAATTTACACATGTGATGAGAACATTCTAAGTGATGTGGATCAAGATTCTTTTAATATTTAGCCAATGATTAGAGATTAGATCACGACCATTGGTTTGTCAATGAGAAAAGTGTAAAGGAAGGGCTTGGGGTCAGTTGGAGGACATACACAAAAGAGATCGAATTCTTCTGACGGAGCAGTGCTCGGACGAAGATAAGATTTGAGTGATTCAGAGAAGTAGTGAGGGGCGGATGCAGTGATTGGTCAGGAGGACCAAGAGTACAACGCAAAGTAAGGGAAACAGAGACACAATGGAGGCACCACAACCATTAGAGGGTGTGACACAGTCCCTAGAGAGGGGGATGCAAGCCCACATAGGGCTCACCTAGGGGCAGCCAAAGCCTTCAGGGAAAATCCGAAATACAGTTGGAGACTGGGATTTCTGAGCCAGCAGGGCTGAAACTAGACTCCGAGGGAAGCTGATCAGCACAGAGCAAGGGTGACGCAGTCCCTCAGTCAAGGCCATGCAGCCTTACACAGTGGCAACATAGAGACTGTGCAGAGATAGTTGGGGCATTCACTAGTGGCTCATCCGGATCAGCCGAGACTTGCGAGAGTGAGGTATATCTCACATTTTTCTCTGTAGCCGAGGTTTTCTCTATTGGGTGAGCCGGTCTATGGAACCCTAGATGTACTCAGAATACTATTGCTTAATAATAATAAACCCTTAGATTTGTTGCACTGGTTTTCCCGCATTGGGTTTTTTGGTGGACATTTGTCCGAAAAATTTGTGTGCTTTGTCATATGTGCATGATGTTCAGTAAATGATCTGTATTTGTGTAGGTTGCTAGTTGTGTTTACTTCGATATTTTTCTGAATATTTTCAGTTAAATAACATGAATAAAACAAGTAGAAGTAAATCGATATTTAGCAGTAGGATTTCTGTGCTAAAAAGTTTTCATAGTAATCCTCACTAGCTCTTTGTCAGTCAGATTCTCTGTGTGGATGGCCAGTAAGGCATCCCAGATTGTATTCAAATTTTCCGCATAATAAAGCAAATCCTCAGCTGCTGCACTAGTTTTCACGCATTGGGTTTTTTCCAGGGACATTAGTCCAAAACAAATGGTGTCGTGTGTCTATTGTTTATTCTTGCTCAAATCTTGTTTCCACACTTATTATTTTCTGTAGTTTAATTTTGTGAAGGCTGTAGTGTATGCCTTTCTATATTTACTGTAGAACACAATAAATAATTTGTTTAAGTAATTAAAAAATAGAAGAATTTGCATCAGTTGCTGCAGTAGGATTCCGGGTAGCGGAATTTTCAAGAAGATGGGACACTTCAATTCTCAGTGTCCTCTTTGGAAGAAGGACAAGGAGAAGGAGCAGGATCAGCAAGCTGCTACCACAGAGATCGATAGGTTGTCCTCTAGATTGGAGGAGGAGTTTGCTATGATTTCCCATATTCCTCCAGGGGAGAGGTGGGGTGATATGGTTTTGTAGCCTCAGAGAGCTACAGGATGGGCAGGATCCTTGTGGAGTCCACCTCTTACATCATCACATTGCTATGGGAGCCCATAGTAGCAGTAGTAGGATGGACCAGTGGCAGTTCGTGCAGTCAGGTGCCAGAGCAACAAATGCAGTGGTTAGTAGCGTGAGGAACTATGTAATATTCCCAATTAGCATCAGCGAATTGGTAATATTAATTTTGGCCAGTTTTTCTTTTCTAAAGTTCATTCAATTAATAAAGTGGGTGATGAGACACACAACCTACACTTAGGAAATAAAAATTCCCTAAAGTCACTTGAGCATATAATTATTTGGCAACGTGGGGCCCAGGTTGACGAAGTGGCAGCGTGGGCCCATGACAACGCAATGAGAGAGGGATAGCGTGGGCCAAGAGGGACAACACAGTTTTGTGGGGCCCGGGTGAGAGAAAGGCTCTCAAAGCATAAAAAGGGGAAGAGGCTCCTAATTCTCTCAATCTGATTATGCATCTATGATATTTGTCTTTTGACATTGAGCACACTTTTGCTGTTGAGCAAAGTCTGCAAGTTTTGTTCAACACACCGGGTGTCTCCGTGCGGAGATCCCAGCCTCAGCCCCGAGGGACTTCGAGTGCCTGCTTGGGTGAGGAGTTCTATCCTTGTTTTGCTGGAGAGAGTGGAGCAACCACAGTTGGGATTGTTCACTTGCAGAGACAGCGCAGTCAGTGAGAGGGAGGACGCAGTCTTTGGAGGAGGAGATTTCGGATTGAGGGTTTATCAGGGGATTTAGCCTGGGAGAGTTGGAAAGGGGTTAGCCCTTCCCTATTCCATCATTTTGGTAGAGTTGGAGGTCGTCTTTTGTAGCAGATCATTCAGGGCCAACATTTATCATTGGGACAACGTGGTACCTCAAGGGAGGTCATTTTCGGAGGTCAGCCATTTTCGAAAAGCTTTCTGGGCTTTTCTGGGTATTGGGTGGAGAGTCCATTCCCAAAGTTTCATAATTTTCTGAGGTGGGGAGCAGCCCCAAAGATTCAGTTTATTCCAGCAGTAGCAGCAACACGACAACAACACCAGCAGTTTGGAGATTACGTTGTCATTGAGGGTGAAGCCATTCCATGATATATTCTGAGAGTATTTCTACGCTTGCCTAGTGCAAGCCAAGGTGCCATCATTCTGATCACCTTTTTACTCATTTTATGTTTCAGTATTTAATAAAATGGCTCAGCGTTCTCCATATTGTGTTTGGTTCATGTGATGTCTCTCTTGTTGTTGCAGTTTCTTGTTTATGTGCTTTATATTGCTGTTCATTTCTATCCGGAATATTACAGTGGTATCGATAATATTACCAATTAGTAGCAGCTAATTGGTAATATAAATTTTGGCCAGTTTTGCTTTTCTAAAGTTAATTCAATTAATAAAGTGGGGGATGAGACACACAACCTATACTTAGGAAATAAAAATTCCCTAAAGTCACTTGAGCATATAATTATTTGGCAACGTGGGGCCCAAGATGACGAAGT
The DNA here is from genome assembly GCA_034641835.2 of Pinus albicaulis. Lineage (NCBI taxonomy): Eukaryota > Viridiplantae > Streptophyta > Pinopsida > Pinales > Pinaceae > Pinus > Pinus albicaulis. The sequence goes on from CM076583.1 coordinate 16,465,997, forward strand.
GGCAGCGTGGACAACATGGGCCCATGACAGCGCAGTGAGAGAGGGACAGCGTGGGTCAAGAGGGACAACGTAGTTTGGTGGGGCCCGGGTGAGAGCAAGGCTCTCAAAGCATAAAAAGGGGAAGAGGTTCCTCATTCTCTCATTCTGATTATGCATCTATGATATTTGTCTTTTGACATTGAGCACGCTTTTGCTGTTGAGCAAAGTCTGCAAGTGCTGTTCAGCACACCGGGTGTCTTCGTGCTGAGATCCCAACCTCAGCCCCGGGGGACTTCGAGTGCCTGCTCGAGTGAGGAGTTCTATCCTTGTTTTGCCGGAGAGAGTGGAGCAGCCACAGTTGGAATTGTTCACTTGCAGAGACAGCATAGTCAGTGAGAGGGAGGACGCAGTCTTCGGAGGAGATTCCAGATTGAGGGTTTATCAGGGGATTCAGCCTAGGAGAGTTGGAAAGGGGTCAGCTCTTCCCTATTCCATCATTTTGGTAGAGTTGGAAGCCGTCTTTTGCAGCAAATCATTCAGGGCCAACGTTTATCATTGGGACATTGTGGTACCTCAAGGGAGGTCATTTTCGGAGGTCAACCATTTTCGAAAAGCTTTCTGAGTATTGGGTGGAGAGGCCATTCCCAAAGTTTCATAACTTTCTGAGGTGGGGAGCAGCCCCAAAGATTCAGTTTATTCCAGCAGTAGCAGCAACACGACAGCAGCACCAACAGCTTGGAGATTACGCTGTCATTGAGGGAGAAGCCTGTTAGGTCCCTATATTACTAGTATAGTCCCTTATTGTTGTTAGTGTAACCCCCTTATTGTTGTTATTTAATATATACTTAACCCCATTTTATTATTATTGTGCCCTTAAATTATTATTGTTAGGTCGGCTAGGATTACATTGTGGCCCACTAGGGTTACATTATGGCCCCATGGACTCCTACATATAGAAAGGAGGTTTTGTAAATTGTATCATCCAAGAATTGTTCATTTATGTAATGTATTGGAGGTTTCCCCCTCGAAGTGGCTTATTTCTAAGGCGTTCATATCTCTTTTCTTCTATTTTTGGAGTTGGTTACACAACATTTGGTATCAGAGCTTTGGATTCTAGGGTTTCGCTGCTCCAAACAGGTCATTGTGGCATTTTCGCTATAAATTTTTTTCTACGAAGTTTCAGATGCTGAAATTTTTAGGGTGCAAAGCCAAAATCCTGAGAAAGATTGTCTAAAAATTTCAGAGCTTGGTTCGCAATATTTTCGGAGATATGATATGTGGAAGTTAGGTCTTTTTTTCAGGCTCCTAAACAGGTCATCGTGGTATTTGTGCTATAACGTTTTTTCTACGAAGGTTCAGAATATGAAATTCGTATGGTGCGAAGCTGAAATCCTGATGAAATTCGTCAAAAAATTTCAGAGCTTGGTTCGCAATATTTTTGGAGATATGATCTGTGGAAGGTAGTGCTTTTTCAGGCTCCTGAATTTCAACTCAAAGAGGTGATCGTGGGAAAATTTCAATAACTCTCTCTCTGGGCATCGGATTGGAGTGTCGTAAAAAGTGGTCGCAAGTACACGGACTCTAGTTTCTTGGCTATCAATTTTAGAGACAAAGGACGAAACAGTGACACGTGGCAAGTCGTACAAGTTCGCTCTACTGAACCAGTCCATAATTAGGTCATTGTGGGAGATTGGACACAACTTTGTCTCGGAGAATCCAAATCAGGTCAAACCTGTGGCATTCGAAAGATAATTCAGAGGGCGACGTCGGTACCGAAATTTAGATATTGAAGTGCTGCAATCACAGAGATAATCCAATTTCAATATCGAACTCCTCAAAAGCAAGAAAAAGGTGTGTATTTTTTTCCAAATTGCATAAGTCTTGTTTGAAGAATCAATTTGAATTGATTCCAAGGGCATATTGTAGAATAGATATCAGTATTGGGTTCTAAAAGAGGCCCCGTAAAAATAATTCAACACCCATTAAGCCTTCAGAAGGGTCTAGTATGACTTATGAAGATGAAGAATTGCAACATGATCTATCAAAATTACAAGAGTAAGTGCAACAAATTTCACTCTCGCAAAGAGCAACAAAAAATGAAATGGAAGTTTTGAATAAAGGCATGGAAGAGAAGATAGATGGTTTGAAGAAAGGCGTGGAAGCTAAGATGGATGGCATGGAAGCTAAGATGGATGACATGAAAGACAACATGGAAAACAACATGAAAAACATGAAGAATGATCTAAAAGCAGACATCGAAGGTTTGACCAAGTTGATACAAGAAATGTTTCCTAATGGTGAAAAGATAGTAGAAGAACCTCATGATGAGAACAAAATAAATGTTAATTGCGATTTCATAAACTCTAATGTTGGCGGGAAGAACCACCATATTCCAAAGATGGATATGAGGAAGTTTGATGGAAAGGATCCTGTAACATGGATACTACAGATGGAGCAATATTTTGATCTCCATAACGTGCAAAACACACAAAAGGTACGCATTGCAACTTACATTTAGAACAAAATACATTTGTATGGTATCAATGGCTTTGCTCCCGTAAAAAAATTGTCACTTGGTCAATTTTTACGGAGGAAATGATAGCACATTATGAGGATATAAAGAGCAACACCTTCTTTAGCCAATTGATAAATCTCAAACAAAAGGGTTTAGTGGGGCAGCACATTGAGGACTTCCAAAAATTGAATATAAGGGTAACTGATATTCCAGAGGAACACAGGATTGATCTCTTCATAGGCACTTTAAAGGATAAAATCCAACATGAAGTTCGCGTTCTGGAACCCGATTCATTGGAGAAGGCATTCAGGTTGGCAAGAAAAGTTGAATGTAAAGTTATGGCGACAAGGAAGCCTACCACTCAATTCTATAAAGAAGGAAGTGTTGCTACATCTAGATTCCCACAACCTACAAGGTTGACACCACAACAATTGGAAGAAAAAAGAGCAAAAGGGCTTTGCTACAGTTGTGATAGCAAATACACTAAAGGTCATAAGTGTGCTGAAAAGAAATTGTTTTACATAGATTGTGAAGAAGAAGAAGAAAATGAACAAGAAGAGGATATACACCAGGAACCAGCCCTAGAAGAGGAAGAAATGAATCTGACCATATCGTGTAATGCACTGGCAGGAATTACCACTCCTCAAACTCTCAAGATAGAAGGAAAAATAAAGAAGAAAAAGGTAATAGTGTTGATTGATTCAGGTAGCACCCATAATTTTATTCATTGTAAGGTAGCCAAGGAATTAAATTGTTTCCTATACCAAGCACAAGAATGTCAAGTGATGGTTGAAAATGGAGGAACTATAAATTACTCTGGAAAATGCCATAATATCAAGCTAACCATGGGGGAATATGTATTGACTGGTCCAATGCTTTCCATTCCTATGGGAGGTGCTGATGTTGTACTAGGAGTACAATGGTTACAATCTTTGGGGACGGTAGCTTTTAATTTTCAAGAACTTTTCTTGAAATTTTTTTCAGAAGGAAAGGAAGTTGAATTACGGGGTATTGCGGGGAAGCCAGGAAGGATAATAAGCACTAATGTCATGACAAAGCTTCTAAAGAAAGAACAGCGAGGCGTAATTGCACAATTATGCTCACTAGAAGTTCCAACATCAAAATCATCTATTTCTGCAGATCTCCAACAAGTCTTGGACAATCATTCCAAGGTGTTTGAAACTCCGAAAGGACTCCCACCTATTCGTGATCATTATCATGCTATTCATTTGATTCCAGGAAGTGTTCCTCCAAACATCAGGCCTTATATATATCCTTACTTCCAAAAGAGCGAAATTGAACGTATGATTGCAGAAATGTTAGAGGCGGGTATAATTCAACCTAGTCAAAGTTCTTTCTCTGCTTCTGTAGTATTGGTACACAAGAAGGATGGATCATGGCGAATGTGTCCGGATTATAGGGAGCTCAATAAGCTCACCATTAAAGATAAATTTCCCATTCCTTTGATTGATGAATTATTGGATGAATTACATGGAGCAATTTATTTTACCAAGTTGGATCTTCATTCGGGATATCATCAAATTAGAATGAAGACTGAAGATATTTCGAAAACAACATTTCAAACTCATGAGGGTCATTATGAATTTTTGGTCATGCCTTTTGGCCTTACCAATGCACCTTCTACATTTCAAGGGTTGATGAATTCCATTTTCAAACCCTTCCTTAGAAAATTTGTGCTAGTATTTTTTGATGATATACTAATCTACAGCAGGTCTTGGAGGGATCATGTTGAACATGTTGACAGGGTGCTCAAACTATTGCAGGAGAAACAATTATATGCAAAAACATCCAAATGTTTCTTTGGAGTACAAGAGGTGGAATATCTAGGTCATATTGTATCTCACGAGGGTGTTAAAGTAGACCCTAACAAAATTAAAGACATTAAGGAATGGAAAGTCCCCACAACCATAAAGCAGTTGCGAGGATTTCTCGGGTTAACAGGGTATTATCGCAAGTTTGTTAAGAATTATGGGAGAATAGCAGCACCTATAACAACATTATTGAAGAAATATGCATTTTCATGGACTCCTGAAGCAACTAAGGCCTTTGAACGTCTTAAAGAGGCAATGTGCCTAGCACTGGTCTTAGCTACGCCAGACTTCACAAAAACTTTTATTGTGGAATGTGATGCCTCAGGAAATGGAATTGGTGTGGTTTTAATGCAGGAAGGAAGACCCATTGCTTTTGAAAGTCGTCCAATCTAAGTCACCGGATACTCCTAAAATGCCCTCGAATCCCCGAATCCCCGTACCGGACACTTGCACGTACCAGATTCGGCCCCAATTCAAAGGATACGGTGTATTCGTATGTGGTACGATCGGATACGGCGTATCCAAAAAGGGATACGCCGTATCCCGACCGTACCCCGTCGGCTACGCCGTATCCCGTATAGCCGGGTACGGCCGGGCATGCGGCAAGGAAAATCACACTATTTTTTTTATAAAGTTCGGTTTTTCCTCTTTATTTTGTCATCCATTTCATTTGTGAAGTGAGAAGGAGAGCTAGTGTCAGGAAGGAGGAAGGGAGTTCTTTCGAAGAGATTCGAGCATCCGGTAAGTGCATTGTCCCTTTATATTTTGCATTTAGTTTGTTGTTAGTGTTTGCATGTGCATATGTTTTATATATTTAGTTGTTTTTGTTTATTTTTTTACAGTATTCATGGCTCAATCAAAGGCAGCAAGACAGGGGCAAAGAAAGGGGAAGAATGTCTCCATTGGAGATGCCCCTCCTGTCCCTCTTTCATCAGGGTCTGCAAGTATTCCATCCATTGGAAGTGGGGCTGCAACAATAGCGTCAAATGTGTAGGGAAAACTAATTGTTGACCCCAAATACCCATTGCGGAAATATGCAACAAGAGAGGAAGGGGCAGCAAAAAAGGGAGGAGGAAATTGTTCATGGAAATGCAATTTTTGCAATGGCCATTTCATTGGCACATATCTCCGTGTGAAAGCTCATTTGTTGGGTATTCCAGGTTGTGGCGTTAAATGTTGTACAGAAATTGAATCACCAGATAGGAAGAAATTGGAGAAAGAGCAGAGTATTGGTGAGGCAAATGTGGCAGCAAAATCAAAAAAATCCAAGACTGATGACCCCCTTCCATTCTTGAGGAAAAGCAACAGCAAGTTCCCTTTTGAGACTTCTAGTAGGGGAGAATTAGCAAAGAGAAAGGCAACTGCAGTTGGTCCAATGGACAAGATTTTCCAAAAAGAGAAGAGGGAAGAGCTTGATCTCACCATTGCATTTTTTTTCTATTAGAACTTCATATCCTTTAATGTTGCACGGTCACCTCTATTTATTGAGATGTGTCGAGCTCTTTGTCATGGGGCTCCATTAGGGTATGTGCCTCCTGGGTCAGAGAAGCTCAGAACCACATTGTTGACAAAGGCAAAGAAAGAGGTGGACAAAATGCTTGAGCCTATTAAATCAGCATGGCCAACATCTGGGGTTAGCATTGTTTCTGATGGATGGACAGATCCAGCACGCCACCCACTCATTAACTTCATGGTGTCATCCACGAATGGTGCAGTTTTCTTGAAAGCAATGGATGCACTTGGAGAGTACAAGGATGCACAATATATGGTTGAGTTATTTCTCAAAGTTATTGAAAGTGTAGGTGTGGATTGTTGTGTGCAAATCATTACAGATAATGCACCTGTTTGCAAGGCTGCTGGCATGGTTGTGGAAGCAAAATATCCACAAGTATTTTGGACACCTTGCATTGTCCATTCATTGAACTTGGCACTGAAATCTATTGCTTTTGATGTGCTTTGGATTGGAGTCACTATTGAGGATGCACGACATATCCGCAACTTTGTAACAAACCATACAAATGCCCTCACTATCTACAAGGAGTACAACAATCTATCATTGTTGAAGATTGCAGATACACGATTTGCCTCTTCATTCATCATGTTGAAGAGGTTGAGGGAGGTCAAGACCGCTCTTGGGTCTATGGTTATTTCAGAGTTTTGGTCTTTTTGGAGAAAGACGGATCAAGCAGCCTCAAAGATGGTGAAGGACATAGTGTTGGATGATATATGGTGGGAGAAGGTAGATCTAATTATTCAGATCATGGAGCCTATCATTTCCTTGCTCCGATTTGCAGATACAGACCAACCCATCCTAGGAGAGGTTTATGAGGGATGGGATTCCATGATTGAGTCTGTGAGGACCATTGTTTACAGAGTCCGTGCCCAGAGTATGAGACATCACCTGAAGCCTTCTTCATCGTCATACAGGATATTCTTGTCAGCAGATGGGACAAGAATTGCACACCTTTACATTGTTTGGCTCACTCCTTGAACCCAAAATACTACAGCCATGAGTGGCTGAATGGTGGACCTTCTCGCAGATTCCCTCCTCACATGGATGTTGAAATCTCACAGGGGAGGAAAGATGCATTGAGGAGGATTTTTCAGGATAGGGCATCCCTTGATGAGGTGGAGGATGCCTTTGCAGATTTTTCCACTGGCAGGGGGTGATTTGGAGGCTATGATTTGATTCAAGATAGGGGGGCTAAGAAGCCCCATTCTTGGTGGGCAACTCATGGGGAAACAAGCCCTCCTCTACAGCAGTTAGCCATGAGGCTCCTCTCTCAGGTGACTTCATCCTCTTGTTGCGAGAGGAGTTGGAGCACATATGGGAATTTGTATAGTGTGAAGAGGAACAGGCTTGAGCAGTCCAGGGTAGAGACAATGGTGTATGTGCACACCAACTTTCGTCTCATCTACAGGCAGAGGGAGGATTGGTTGAAGGGAAAGACAAAGATGTGGGATGTCTTTCCTGGTGATATGGGTCTGGACAGTAGTGTTGAGTTGGCATTGGCCAACTTGGATCTCATTGCGCCAGTGCTAGAGCCCTCGAATTCAAGCCTAGTGAGTGATTAGAGCTCACTAACCACTTTGAAAAGAGCAAGTAAGAGATGATAGAGGCGGAGGATGCATCAGAGGCAGAGGAGAGCAGTGGTGAGCATGATGATCAGGATGAGGACAGTGATGCTGATTATGAGGATTGATGACTCTGACTCATTGAGGCTTCAAGCTTGTAGTCTTGTAGACTGTAGTTGCTTTTGTATTTTCTATTTCTATTTGCCATTGGCAGTGTTCTTATGTAACACATTTTGATTCTGATGAATTTATGAAAAAACTACAGTATCTTACTATCTTTAATCTTGTCTTTCTGAGTAAATTTGACGATTGTATCATGTATGGTGTATCAATGTATCATTGTAATTTGTAATATAGTATCAATGATGATGTATGACTCATGAGTATCTAATATCTATGTTTGAATCAATGAATTTTGTATGAATTTGTGCAAAAAATATCTAATTTTTAATATATATATATATATATATATATTTTTTAATAAAATAATATATAATGTATCGTATCCCAGAAGTATCCTGTTCCGGGGTCACCGTACCCGTATCCGATTCTTCGAATCCCCGTATCCTCGTATCCCCGTATCCCCGTATCAGGTGACTTAGCGTCCAATCAAAGGAAAGTATTTACAAAAACCTATTTATGAGAAGGAAATGTTAGCAATACTGCATGCACTAAAGAAATGGCGAACTTACCTAATGGGAAGACACTTCAAGGTAAAAACTGATCATGATAGTCTTAAACACTTTTTGGAACAAAGACTATCATCAAAAGAGCAGCAAAATGGGTCACAAAGATGTTGGGTTATGACTTTGAAATAATCTACAAAAAAGGAAAGCTTAATGTTGTTGCGGATGCACTCTCAAGAAAGAATGAAGAGGTGGAAGCATTTCTTTGTGCCATTTCTATTATCCAACCAGATTGGATAACCGAAGCAAGAGATGAATGGAAGAAGGAAAAATATGTATGGACACTCATTCAAAAGTTGCAGCAAGATCCTAGTACATCTGATACATTTAGTTGGAAAAATGATTCCTTATGGTACAAAGATCGCTTATATCTTTGTAAGAATTCCCAACTAAAACAAAATATTCTTTTGGAATTGCACACTTCTCCTTTAGGAGGACACTCAGGATTTTTAAAAACTTACCACAGGGTGAAGAAATGTAATATTCCTAATTTGCGACAGCAAATTGGAATATTCTATTTTGTTTATTTTGCCACCTATAGTTTGTAAATAAATAAAAAAAGTGAGTAAAAGGGGTCTAAATTCACTTAAAAGAAATAAGACATCCACCTAGTAGCACAACGTTGTGACTTAAGTGGGAGTCAAGGGGGGACCCAACACCATGTGGAGGAGGGGGCCTATGTACACTCTAGAAGTTTCTCCAAGCTTCTGTGGAGATAATGATGAGAATGTGGATAAGGATGAGGAAGTGGAGGAGAGAGAGAGACTACGTTGGGTTTTGGAGGGAAACCAACACTATAAAAGATGAAGGAGCCTCCTCATTTCATTCATGCTTGGATTCTTAGATTATTGATTATTGAGTGAGACATTTGTCTTCTCTTTGGCATGCTGGCTGTTTAGCCCGTCTGCTGCGCTGTTTAGTGCACTGAGTGTCTCCGGTCGGAGATCTCGCCCTTAGCCCCGGGGGACTTCGAGTGCCTGCTCGGGCAAGGTTATTTTCTTAGTATCATCCTCCAGGACAGCATTATTGCTGCAGCAGCGTAATTCTGTGTTGTAGGGTGTTGCCGTGGTGACTTTACGACGCCACCTCCTTCTCTTGCTTTTCAGAGGGAGAGTCTCTCTTTCCTTTGGAGGATCAGATTGGGAGATTTTGGAGCTGATTTGTAGATCTTGGCATCAGGCCAACAGTTATTCTGCCCCTACTGCGCAGTCCCTTTTTGCATCTGCGTTATTTTTATGGTGCAGCTGCTGTGAGGGTTTGCCGGTTGATTTGTGGGGAAGATCTCAAGTGTAAGGATCAGCCTTCCACTTTGGAGATCTATTGGAGGAGGTCTACTTCAGTTTATCATCATATTCAGCCTTCTTTATTTGGTTTCAGTTTGGAGTTGCAGTAGCTGCCCAACAACTCCGGCATTTTGGTCGTATTGTGTATTTCAGCCAATCCCTTGGAGGATTGAGATCTTATTGCTTATAAGGGTTAGAGCTTTGCTCCCCCATTGTATTTGAGCTATATATTGTCATATCTATGTGTTGGAGCAGAATTCTATCTTAGACTGCGTTTTTCATAGCCTGGTTTTATGCAGAAATAGCAGTGTTCTTTCATTGCCATTGTACATGTATTAGTGAGGCTTGCAATTCTTCTCTTGAGAGGTTGTTTCCTCAAGGCTTGTACACTTTATTGCTGCTATAGATTTTTATTGGCTATATATTCATATTCTTGTCTCACAGCTTCTGGAGAAAATGCTGAAGGGTTTTTGAATCATTCTCTTGTCTTGCGGCACCTCAATCTTGAGGGGTTTTCTATGCAAAGCGGCTATTTAATCTTGCTTAATGCCCATGCCATATTCTTAGACCTATTATCTGATTATTCATAGTGCTTTACATCTTATTCCTTCAGGAAAAACGCTGCCCTTGCTTCAGCAAAATTCTGCATACTCAAAGTCTTGGGAAATCAGGGTTTTTATTGACTAGTCGGGAAGGAGGAACTGTTTAACTTAGTAAAACGCCTTTGTTTGAGCTGAAATTCGACATGGAAGTCCCTCTTAACCTATTATAACATATTCCAGAACCTTGAGCCGTCATTTTACGCAGATTTTCTGATCCACTCATTTTAGGGCCAAAATCTTCACTTTTCCCCACCTTTTTGCCCTTAAAAGCTGAGTAAAGGTTGTTGCTGTTATTTATTTTGGTTGCTAAGAATTCTCAGACATATTCTATGGTATCTACAGCCATGACACCTGAAGAATGCGTTTTTCAGGCATGATCTGCTGAAAATTCCATTTTTGGGATATTACAGTGGTATCAGAGCATAGTTCTGGCTCAGCCTGTGGAGCTAGCTATCTATGGAAAATATGAGGATCACAATGCCTACATTCTTACCTGAAGTACCGAGTCAGCATGGTCGTATACCCTTTGGAGATTATTTCCGAGAATGGCAGTCCATGGGGGAAGACTTGAAAGCAAATTTGCCTTTCAAAGATTACTGTGAGCTCAGACTGGATGGAGTAGGAAGGTATAGTGGTAACAGTGGAGTTTCTAGCATGCAAATTTCAGAGTTGCAGCGTACTATTGGGAGGTCACCTCTTCCCATGAATAAGAAATCCACTAGTCCCTGTGAGTCTAAGCCCAAGAAGACCGGAGCGGTGAAAAAGGAGAGTTTATTCTCATCTCTTTTCGGATTCAGAGGAAAGGCATCCACCTTTGAGGAGGACAAGAAGAATGAAGAAAAAGAAGAGGAAGTACCATGTGCTTCCAATTCTAATCGAGAAGAAGAGATCACATCACCTCTTGAGGAGGCTTGTGAAATCGCTGTCACACTTGTGGAGGAGTAGCCACATGCATCGACGGTTGGGGCAGCCAACACTGTTGAGGATGGGACTCTTGCAGCTCTACAAGAAGATCCAAATGCACATCAAGGTATGGAAATATTTCCACATTCCATTATTGCAGCAAATTCTTCTGATCAATGTGGAGATCTACTTTTGCATGACCCAGGGTCAAATCTCATTGGAGATGCACTTCAACACACCATGGAATGCAATGATTTGGTTCCCTTCTCACAAGAGCAGATAGAAGATGGAGGACATCTTCGGATGGATAACATCTCTCATGCTTGTGTTGGACATCCCTTGAGCCATACACATCATGATGGGAGGTTTTTGCCTACCACCTATTTGATTCTTGATAGGGTCTCATTGATCCTTGAGAAGTTTATATCTCAAAATCCCATGAATTGCAAATTCGGAAATTTGATTTTAGAGGATGGTAACCCTCATTGGAGGAGTACCAGGATGAGGAGAAGGAGGAAGCATCCACAAGTGATTGAGTGGATGTGGTTGATGAGCAAGGAGCTAGGAGGCTACTTGCAGATCTATGATACCAGGCAGCAAGAGGCTTGGCTGCGCTGGTTACTCTTGAAAGAGTTTGGCCATCTCTTGGCAAACACTCTTCCTAAGAGTTGGAGGATGGAGGAAAGATGGCTGGATACTTGCATCATTGAGCAGCATAGAGTATGGATGCATGGTGTTGATATGATACTCATATCATTCATTGTGTCTTCATCACATGATTGGTATGATGGAGGTGTGGGGAGGCAACACAATGTCTTGTTGCTTGGTTTGTTCCTAGGAGAGCAAGGGCAGATTTGCTCTCACACTTTGTATGATGTTGCAGGAAGAGGGGATGGCACTATCTCCTTGATCTTTGATGATGGCTTGGAAGCACTTCCATCTTGGGAAGTATTCCACATTTGTTGCAGCATTATTGGAGGAGTCTTTGACAAGGAGCATGTCAAAGAATAGAGTCTTGTATTGACAGGAGCTTATTTGCATGAGCTCACAGCGTTGTCACCTTGGAGCAGAACATTATGGATGAAGTGTGCGCAACAGAGATATGGTGGATCTATAACCCATAGGTCCCAGGATCACTTCATATTTGTTGCACTTGATGAACAAAGAGGAGGTAATGATGATAGAGATATCTATGGCATGTTTTTCTTGACTTGGGGTTCCAAGCATCTTCTTGCAGTAGATGGTTCAGTCTTCTTCATAGCATGCCAACACATTACGCAGAACTCATTCATGGATCCATGTACCATCTTACTTCCAACATATGGTGAGGAGTTTGTTTATACATTCATTGGTTTGCACACTCTTGCCATTCCTATGCAGTGCATTGCTTCATAAGAGGGCAAGCTTGTCATATTGCTCCATGAGTTTTATTGGGCCAATCTACATGATCGAGGCAACCATCTCTTTTGTGGCCTTGGGCAAATGTTTTATCACTACATGTATGTTCATTTGCTGCACTATAGCATGTATCATATAAAGACATGCATGATTAACTATGTAACAAGAAACATTTTGCCTTGTACTTTCATCAAGCAGCAACTTGTAAAACTGCGCTGTACTTGTTGGGGAAGCTATTGGTACCTCTTTGCATCACTTGTAACCTTCAGCGTTTCCTTCATTTTGCTACTGATCATGTCTCCATTTGCTGATATAGATCAGATTTGTATGGGAGGCTTCATTATGAGAGAGACACATGAGCTGGATGCGTCTTTGAGTATTTTCTGCACTACATGTTTTGATGGGAGCATGAGAGGAGGCATGGCCACCACTACTACATATGTGTTCTCTTTTGAGGTGGGCCATGAGATTGATAGTCATCCATTGTACAGCCATGGGCAAGTGTTTAGTCTTATGTTGTTGTCATATTCAGCCATTTACTATCCATTAGTAGATGTGATGGATCTTGTACATTGCTTGCCATGTAATTTTTTGAAGTTGCAGTGGATCAGACTGCGTTGTATCCTTGTGAGAGATTGTTTGCATCATGTATCATCATGTAAAACCTTCAGCAAACATCTCATTAGGATGATCCATGATGACCATGTCCTATTCTTCATGGATGGATTGTTTTGGGCCAACTTGTTCTTCATTGTTGGAGGAACCTTCATTGGAGGATTTTTCTTCACTTTGCCACTGGAGGGCAATGATTGTGCAACCCAAGATCAGCATACACTCTACACTTATCATGAGTGGAGAGAAGGACAGCATGGGGTAAGCTATGATGCTTGCCAAGGTCAGATTTTCAGCCCACCTTCATTACCGGAGCTCGAGGTGGAAGGAGATTTTCAGGAGTTGCCTTGTTGGGAGGTGGCTCATTTTGTTTGGATGATTGCTTGGAGATGGAGGATCCACATGAGGGAGATGTTCCTCATCATATTCCAGACTCCATGCCTTGAGTGGAGAGAGGATATGAGTTGGTACACAGTCGATGGGACAGCTTACACCGTGACAGATACATCACAGCAGGAGTCATGGTCTTCATTGGTTGACTGGTACCATGAGAGATCAGTTTGGGATCCTGGCATTGAGAGATCCCTTCATATCAGGATGATGCAGAGTGGTGCATCTGGGACCCAGGCATATTTTGCAGTGTCGGTGGAGAGCATCCGCTAGGAGGAGACTTTTTCAGGCAGTTGCTTGAGGGCAAGCAACATTTTGCCGGGGGGGACTGTAATATTCCTAATTTGCGATAGCAAATTGGAATATTCTATTTTGTTTATTTTGCCACCTATAGTTTGTAAATAAATAAAAAAAGTGAGTAAAAGGGGTCTAAACTCACTTAAAAGAAATAAGACATCCACCTAGTAGCACAACGTTGTGACTTAAGTGGGAGTCAAGGGGGGACCCAACACCATGTGGAGGAGGGGGCCTATGTACACTCTAGAAGTTTCTCCAAGCTTCTGCGCAGATAAGGATGAGAATGTGGATAAGGATGAGGATGTGGAGGAGAGAGAGAGGCTACATTGGGTTTTGGAGGGAAACCAACACTATAAAAGATGGAGGAGCCTCCTCATTTGATTCATGCTTGGATTCTTAGATTATTGATTATTGAGTGAGACATTTGTCTTTCTTTGTACCTGTTGATACATTTAGCCCGTACTCTTCATATTGTTTAGTGCCCAGTGTCTCCGGTCGGAGGATCGGAAGAAGCCCCGAGGGGGACTTCGGAGTGCACAGCTCGGGCAAGATTATTTTCTTATTATCATCCTCCGGGACAACATTATTACTAACTGCGTGGCGTATAATTGTGTTGTAGGGTGTTGCCGTGGTGACTTTACGACACCACCTCCTTCTCTTGTTTTTCAGAGGGAGAGTCTCTCTTTCCTTTGGAGGATCAGATTGGGAGATATTGGAGCTGATTTGCAGATCTTGGCATCAGGCCAACAGTTATTCTACCCCTACTACGCAGTCCCTTTTAGTATCTGCGTTATTTTTATGGTGCAGCTGCTGTGAGGGTTTGCCGGTTGATTTGTGGGAAAGATCTCAAGTGTAAGGATCAGCCTTCCACTTTGGAGATCTATTGGAGGAGGTCTACTTTAGTTGATCATTATATTCAGCCTTCTCTATTTGGTTTCAATTTGGAGTTGCAGTAGCTGGCCAGCAACTCCGGCATTTTGGTCGTATTGTATATTTTAGCCAATCCCTTGGAGGATTGAGATCTTATTGCTTATAAGGGTTAGAGCTTTGTTCCCCTATTGTATTTGAGCTATATACTGTCATATCTATGTATTGGGCTGAGAATTTTACGCTTGTTTGCGTTTTTCATAACTGGTTTATGCAATGCGGTGTTCTTTCATTGCCATTGTACATGTATTAGTGGAGCTTAGGTTCTTCTCTTGAGAGGTTGTTTCCTCAAGGCTTGTACACTTTATTGCTGCTATAGATTTTTATTGGCTATATATTCATATTCTTGCCTCACAGCTTCTGGAGAAAATGCTGAAGGGTTTCTGAATCATTCTCTTGTCTTGTGGCACCTCAATCTTGAGGGGTTTTCTATGAAAAGCGGTTGTTTAATATTTCTTAATGGCCATGCCATATTCTTAGACCTATTATATGATTATTCAGAGTGCTTTACATCTTATTCCTTCAGAAAAACTCTGCCCTTGCTTCAGAAAAATTCTGCATACTCAAAGTCTTGGGAAATCAGGGTTTTTATTGACTAGTCGGGAAGGAGGAACTGTTTAACTTAGTAAAACGCCTTTGTTTGAGCTGAAATTAAACATGGAAGTCCCTATTAACCTATTATAACATATTCCAGAACCTTGAGCCGTCATTTTATGCATATTTTCTGATCCACTCATTTTAGGGCCAAAATCCTCACTTTTCCCCACCTTTTTGCCCTTAAAAGCTGAGTAAAGGTTGCTGCTGTTATTTATTTTGGTTGCTAAGAATTATCAGACATATTATATGGTATCTACAGCCATGACACCTGAAGAATGCGTTTTTTAGGCATGATCTGCTGAAAATTCCATTTTTGGGATATTACAAGAAAGAATTTTTTTGGGATGGCCGTAAATCTGATATTCAAAAGTTTGTGGCGGAATGTTTGGTTTGCCAGCAGAATAAAGTGGAAACAATTAAGACCCCGGGACTTCTACAACCTTTATCCATTCCAAGTCAATGTTGGGAGGAGATTTCGATGGATTTTATCATAGGTTTACCTAAGTCCGAAGGAAAGAGTGTCATCATGGTGGTAGTTGATAGACTTACCAAGTATGCACACTTTTGTGCATTATCTCATCCATTTAAAGCAAGTACAGTTGCTACTACATTTATGGACAGAATTCAAAGCTACATGGAAGCCCAAGGGTTATTGTGAGCGACAGAGATCCCATTTTTACTGGAAATTTTTGGACGGAGTTATTTTCTTGTTTGGGTACTCAATTAGCTCATAGCTCATCTTATCATCCTCAATCTGATGGTCAAACTGAGATAGTAAATAAATGTTTGGAATGATATCTTCGTTGTTTTGTATCTGATAAACAAACACAATGGGTCAAGTGGTTACCTCTTGCTAAATGGTGGTATAACACTTCCTTCCATAATGCAGCAAAAATGACCCCATTTATGGCACTTTATGGATATCATCCACCATCCATCACATCATCTTTAAGGGAAAATTCGAAGGTTCAAGCAGTGGAAGATCACATCGAGCATCAGCAAGAAGTTCTCCAACTCTTAAAGGATAACCTGAATTTGGCACAAAATCGAATGAGACAACAGGCAGATCAACATCGTAGCGAGAGAAGTTTTGATGTAGGAGATTGGGTATTTTTACGGCTACAACCATACAAACAAATGTCCCTCAAGCAAGCAAAGAAGGATAATAAATTATCGCCAAAGTACTGTGGTCCTTACAAGGTGTTGCAAAAGATTGGTACTATGGCATACAAATTGGAGCTTCCTGCTTCTTCGTGAGTACATCCAATTTTCCATGTTTCATGCTTAAAGAAGGTTATCGGTGAAAATCTTCCAATTCAAACAATATTACCAGAACTTGATGAGGAAGGAAAAATCATATTGGAACCTGAAGCGGTCACGGAAACAAGAACTCGACAACTGCGGAATCGATCAATTTCAGAGTATCTCATCAAGTGGAAGAACTTACCCACTGAAGATTCTACATGGGAGGATGAGAATTTTATACAGAAGCACCCAGAGCTACTCAAGCATTGAGGACATCACTTTTTTGAAGGAGAGGGCATGTTAGGTCCCTATATTACTAGTATAGTCCTTTATTGTTGTTAGTGTAACCCCCTTATTGTTATTATTGTACCCTTGTAACCCCCATATTGTTATTATTGTGCCCTTAAATTATTATTGTTAGGTCGGCTAGGATTACATTGTGGCCCACTAGGATTACATTATGGCCCCATGGACTCCTATATATAGAAAGGAGGTTTTGTAAATTGGATCATCCAAGAATTTTTCATTTATGTAATGTATTGGAGGTTGCCTCTTGAAGTGGCTTATTTCTAAGGCGTTGATATCTCTTTTCTTCTATTTTTGGAGCTGGTTACACAACAAAGCCATTCCATGATATATTTTGAGAGTATTTCTACGCTTACCTAGTGCAAACCAAGTGCCATCATTCTGATCACCTTTGTACTCATTTTATCTTTCAGTACTTAATAAAATGGCTCAACGTTCTCCATATTGTGTTTGGTTCATGTGATGTGTCTCTAGTTGCTACAGTTTCTTGTTTATGTGCTTTATATTGTTGTTCATTTCTATCCGGAATATTACAATGGTATCAGAGCTTCAGTCTTGGCTCAATCGTGGGGATATTTTTCTATGAACAAAGAGGGTAGGCAGAATCTTACCCACCAAGGGCAGTACAGGTGGCAAATATGGGGGAGTCAAAGAGAAAAGGGGAAGCAACCTTTGGTAACATTTTTAAGGCCCTAAATGATTTAGCCAAAGGACAGAAGGGAATGTTGTAAAGACTCAAACAACAAAATAAGAATGACAGCATCCATCAGGAATCCCTAGTTGGGGAGACTTTGGGGGTTTCACAACAGTGTGACCACCCTTTACCAGCCACTCACCCACCAGCCTTCAGTAGGCCAACCAGGATCACGATGCCTACATTCTTACCTCCAGTACTGAGTGAGAAAGGTAGGCGACATGATCATATACCCATGGGAGATTATTTCCGCGAATGGCAGTCCATGGGTGAAAACTTCAGAGCGGCTTTGTCCTTTAGAGATTACTGCTAGCTCAGGCAAGATGAAGAAGGAAGGAACAGTGGGTGGTCTAGCACGCAGATTTCAGAGTTGCAGCATACCACTAGGAGGACACCTTTTCCCACATATGATGGATCCACTGATTGCACGGTTCGGGATCGGGTGGAAAAGCTAGATACCTCTTTCCAGCTTGACCGAATAACGGAGGGGGAAGCCATCAAAATGGCTACCTTGCACTTGGAGGATGAGGGCACACAGGATCATGGGGAGCATGTGGATACACCTAGTATGACACAGGGGTCACCTGTGTTGGAGACTTCTTTGACCATATCGGTTGACATCTTAGTAGAGAGAGTAGAGCCTAGCTCAGTAGTGCCATCCATTAAGGTGATGACTGGGGTAGTGTCCGAGTCTTCAGGTGGTAGGAGCGCGCGGCAGATGGGTGAAGTGCCAGGAGATGTTTCCACCTTTGATTAGGCGCTAGGAGATACAGAGGTATTGGACGATGGTCGCACACAATGGTGTCATCAGCTTCGAGCCGACCTTCTAGTTTAGAAAGGGAAGGCCACATCAGTATGAGAGGCTATTTTGTTTTAGAACAAGGAGCTGGAGGGCATGAGAGTGGTTTGTGCCGAGTTGGTGGCCAAGTTGGCCCACATTAGGGAACGACTGGATTCCCTAATGGTACAACTAGAGGGCACATTGGAGTGTCAGAGCAGCCACCTTTCGACATGCATAGACGAGGCTAGCAACATTATTGGGTCACCTCTTTCCATTGGAGAGAGAGAGGTGGAGCCACCTAGTCAGATCTCATATGTTGACTTGGATAGCACGATGAGACGATCGGAGTTGCACAGGGTGCAACATCCACATGTTGAGGTTGGATGGTGAGATATTTTGAGTTGGTACCTGGTGGAGTGGGTTATGGAGATAGTGGTGTACCCGGGTGTAGTTCAGCAGGAGTTTCCGGGTGTTGGGAATACAGGAACCCCAGACTGGAATTGGGATCCAGGTGGGACTACCTGTCGTTTCCCAGACAGGTTGGTTGACTATGTCTTGGAGGGTACAGTTGGCCTAGCAGTTGAGCGTGCACATTCGCTAGGGGAGTTTCGGTCAGCTCCAGTGGCCAACCAGTTTATGGGCAGACTCCCTGGGTTGTCTTGGTATGACACTTGTACGTGGGGTCACAAGGTGATCAACATACTTTGGCAGGAGCTTGTCGGAGGAGGTGGCATTGGCAGGCCACCAGATGGTGCCTTGTATGGAGCCAAGGATTCTTCACCTTTGTGTGGGGCACAGAGGTCGCAGTGGAGCCGAGCAGTGGTGGTATCACTACTGACACATAAGGAGATTCACTTCTTGGATCCCTTGGGAAGGGTTTGGAGTGATGATCCATTCATCGACGGGTATAGCGATGCGACAGTGGAGGTGATGATACCGATTGGGGGTGGTCCAACATGTAGAGCCACAACTCTAGGCCATCACATCCAAGGATGTGTGGGAACATCTAGCATTGAGCAGTGGACTACCAGTGGACATGGAGTTGCATGGTGGTGTACCGTAGTGTGTGGGATTGCATTGTGGAGTAGGAGTGTCCTACATCACATTGAGAACACGCGAGGAGTGACTGGTGCCTTGACATAGACAAGGCACGAGATGGTACAGGGTGGTACAACAGTAGCAGGGGGTATCCAGCGGTGTACAAGGGTATGCCTCAGTGTGCAGTGGCATGTCGAGGAGTACATGGATGATCGGTGGTATGCGAGGGTGTACGGTGCTGCACAACAGGGTCTTAGAGTATTGCCTCCAGGGAGACTCACGGACAGGGACATTGGGCATACCTTTGGGGGTAGTTCACCCAGGATCGATGGGGAGACAGATGAGCGATACTTGATGGTATCTATGGGGACTCACGCGCTTGACCCTTTTGTACATCACTCATGGGTACAGTCGATTCTGTTGTTGTCCTTTGGCACTCTGGGCATGAGCAGCTGGGTACGCGAGGCTCACCCAAGATATTTGGATGACACTCAGCACACTAGGGGAGAGACTTCTCAGAAGTGGCACTGGGTCGGTGCGCTAGTTGACAGTCATAGGTTAGGGGATGAGATGATCCTCTGTATCATCGCTGAGCCTACGCCTGGGGAGCGGGTCATGAGGGAGACTCTTTTCTCAGGGCATGTCGAGACCATGCATGAACATAGGATACTGGGTACAACAGAGGTAGCATCCCAGTATATGTATGGGCTCCAGACAATGTATCGAAACATTATCGAGAGGGTGGATGGCAGACCTATTGGAGATGGTTGGCGGGGATAGGAGGAATCCACATGCCTTGAGTCAATTTTGAGTATCAGATATCCATCTATTGATTGCATTCAAGGGTGGCTATTTGTCACATATGGCTTCCAGTGGTCATCGGTACTACACAGTGGTAGACACAGGGTAGGTTAGCATGCATCATATTTTCCCATGATGTATGGACCCTCTATATTGGTCATGAGCAAGGACTAGAGATGAGGCACGGAGGAATTCCCGCAATTGTCAGAGCTATGGTCCAGCAGGTCCGACTATGGGATGTAGAGATTTGGTTGATTGATAGCCCATTCTGTCTCATGATGGTCGGAATCAGGATAGAGAGTTATCTAGTTCATTGTTGGGTTGGCACATGGGGGTACACAGAGGCCTTCATCGAATGGCAAGGCAAACTTTCTCTGTTGCTGCATAGATTCAGAGCTGCATTCGGAGGGGTAGGTATTGGCATCATGGCAATTCCTGGTCTGGATGAGCTTGTCTCTCATAGATCTCCTACCACTAGGTCTTAGGAGAGGAGGATACAGTCTGCGCATGACGGGGAGTATCTCATCATCAAAGTAGCGCAACATTAGCATGGTGGTACCTTTAAGAGATTAGCAGGATACTTGAGCATTACAGCTCTACACGGCTCGATAACTTCAAGGGGTGAGCTGTATACTACATGGGGAGATCATGGATATCTTCTGTCGGGCTTTAGCGAGTCACTGATGAAGTGGTGGACTTCATTAGCATGGCAGAATGGTGAGTGGAGCAGGTGGTGCTTCATGTTGGATAGGATGGCTTGGGATCTTGGCATTGAAAGATCCCTCCATATCAGGGTGATACAAAGGACAAGGAAGATTCAGTGGTGCATCAGGGACCTAGGCACATTTTGCAGTGATGGTGGGGAGCATCAGCTAGAGAGGAGGCTTGTTCAGGAATTGCTTGAGGACAAGCAATTTTTGGCGGGGAGGACTGTAATATTCCCAATTAGTAGCAGCGAATTGGTAATATAAATTTTGGCTAGTTTTGCTTTTCTAAAGTTAATTCAATTAATAAAGTGTGTGATGAGACACACAACCTACACTTAGGAAACCAAAATTCCCTAAAGTCACTTGAGCATATAATTATTTGGCAGCGTGGGGCCTAGGATGACGAAGTGGCAGCGTGGGAGCATGGGCCCATGACAACGTAGTGAGAGAGGGACAACGTGGGCCAAGAGGGACAACGTAGTTTGGTGGGGCCCGGGTGAGAGCAAGGCTCTCAAAGCATAAAAAGGGGAAGAGGCTCCTCATTCTCTCATTCTGATTATGCATCTATGATATTTGTCTTTTGACATTGAGCACGCTTTTGCTGTTGAGCAAAGTCTGCAAGTGTTGTTCAGCACACCGGGTGTCTCCGTGCAGAGATCCCAACCTCAGCCTCGGGGGACTTCGAGTGCCTGCTCGGGTGAGGAGTTCTATCCTTGTTTTGCCGGGGAGAGTGGAGCAACCACAGTTGGGATTGTTCACTTGCAGAGACAGCATAGTTAGTGAGAGGGAGGACACAGTCTTTGGAGGAGATTCCGGATTGAGGGTTTATTAGGGGATTCAGCCCGGGAGAGTTGGAAAGGGGTCAACCCTTCCGTATTCCATCATTTTGGTAGAGTTGGAGGCCGTCTTTTGTAGCAGATCATTAAGGGCCATCGTTTATCATTGGGACAGTGTGGTACCTCAAGGGAGGTCATTTTCGGAGGTCAGCCATTTTCGAAAAGCTTTCTGTACTTTTCTAGGTATTGGGAGGAGAGGCCATTCCCAAAGTTTCGTAATTTTCTGAGGTGGGGAGCAGCCCCAAAGATTCAGTTTATTCCAGCAGTAGCAGCAGCACGGCAACAACACCAGCAGCTTGGAGATTACGCTGTCATTGAGGGAGAAGCCATTCCATGATATATTCTAAGAGTATTTCTATGCTTGCCTAGTGCAAGCCAAGGTGCCATCATTCTGATCACCTTTGTACTCATTTTATCTTTTAGTATTTAATAAAATGGCTCAGTGTTATCCTTATTGTGTTTGGTTCATGTGATGTCTCTCTTGTTGCTGCAGTTTCTTGTTTATGTGCTTTATATCGCTGTTCATTTCTATCCGGAATATTACAAACTGAGTAGTGCAAAGCTGAGTTGGCAGCAATGTAGTTGTCACAGTGCAGAGTCAACAACAATGCAGAGGCTAGCTGCAGTCAGAACTCGGTGGATAGAGGCATCAATTTGAACACAGTTGGTTCACTTGATGGGCATTTCTCAGTTGCAGTAGCAACAGATGAGAGGGAGTTGCAGTGCAGATTTAGCTGACAGAAGAATGCAGAAGTCAGCAACAACAGATGCAACGCAGAGAGACCTACGCAATAGTTGATGGGAAGCAACAACCAGACATCAACAACACAACTGGGATGGTGCAGAAGTCAGAGTGATGCTTGAAGAGGTTGAAGCACTTGAGCACATTTCTCGCAAAGAGGGAGTGTTGATTTTTGTAGTGTTAGATGTGTTCTAGCCTGAAGATTTTGCAGGGAGGCTAAGACACTTGCATTCCACAATACCCAAAAAGCGTTTTGGGAAGTTCCACCCAGAGAGGATTTAATTAAAATAATTAATCATTTTAATGTATTCCAAAGTATAAACTTAGGAAATGTGATTAATTAAAGTGTATTAATTAGATTGGGTGTGAATCTTCTAGATAAAGACACAGATCAACTCCCCGTTAATCTTAGCCTTTGATTATGTTTTAATTTTGGTCGTTGATATGTCAATGAGAGATTATAAGAAGGAGTTTGATGGGCATTTGGAAAACACATTGAGTAAGAGATCAAGAGATTGATTTCTCAAGAGAGTAGCGCAACAGTTGCCATGTTAATTTTAGGAAACATGTTCTTTGTTTCGCATTGTTACTTCATTCAACCATGAGCCCATTAATCCATTAACAATCATATTAAACAGTACATGATAGTAACCAATGAAAGAACACAAATGAGAAATGATGAAGACAAGCCAAGAAAGAAGAACACGGTAATATGGCACAAGCCAGGGAAAAACCCCAAGATGGGGAAAACCCTTGATCAAATCTTCTTATTATTAATCATCAAATGTTCAGCAGAGAGAGAGAGAGAGACAGAGATAGAGAGAGTACAATGACTTAAAGCCACTACTGACTTACCAAGATGAAGATCTGATATCAAAGCCCTTAAACATGAAGATGACTAAATCATGACAACAACTTTGGCACCGAGGTTTGGAGTCTTTTATACTATAGTTCTGAATACTGGTTAGGGCACAAGCACTGACAGCCGGAACACCATTTTCTTGCTTGATAGACCTTCGATGAACTGTGGTCTTCCTTCAAACGATCTACCACCAATGAAAAGTACCTTAACCTTCTATTAAGATACAAGGAACGCACCACACAAATGCAGATCAAACATAACAGATAGCGACCCTACCTCTGATGATACTCGACCTCCAGAACAGAGATCTTAAGGCCTGCGACTTGGTTGGAGGTGACCTAGATAAGTGCGACCAACTTCAAGGAGATATTTGTTATGCCATCCTTCATCCCAGGCAACATTCTGCTTCAACATGTGGTACTTTTCTGATCCACCGAATTTCCTGCCCAATTTGCATGTGTGAATCCATGCAGAACGATGTCATTGCCTCGGGTGAGTTTTAATCTATATCCGATTGTTCGTGGGATATATCGGAGAAAGTGTGGTTCTACCATGAAGTGACTGAGGGAATTAACAACGTAGCAAATGTCTAGCCTGGTGTTGACCAAATACATGAGATCCTATAAGCTGTCTGTATAAGGTGGGGTCCACTTCTTTATCTTCAGATGCATCAATTTTCTTCTAATTGGTGATCATTGGAGTAGCCACGGGTCTACAATCCTGCATTCTAAATCTCTTTAGAATCTCTGTAGCGTATCTTCTTTGCCCAAGGAAGATTTCTCCCTTCTTCTGCCTAGATGACCCTGTTAGAAATAGATCATCTACATACAATACCAAAATCAAAGGCTCATTCTCTATTGTAAGATAGTAGAGATTGAGATCAACGTCACTCTTGACAAATCCCATTTTCTGCAAGTATCCATCAATTCGACCATACCATGCTCTAGGTGTTTGTTTGAGTCCATACAGGGCTTTCTTTAGCCTACATACATGAGTCTTCTTCTCATGTGTTTCGAAGCCTTCCGGCTGTTCGATGTAAACCTCTTCTTCTATCACCCCATTCAAGAATGTAGTCTTGATGTCCATCTAGTGAATCTCCCATCCCATCTGCGCTACAAGGGATATAATGGATCTGATAGAGGTATATATCCCTACAGGGGCGAAGGTTTCTTCATATTCTAACCTAGCCTTGTACTTCTCCACGCTGCCGTTTGGAGCATACTTAATCTTGTAGATCCACCTGGAACCTACAACTGATCTATCTCGAGGTCTCGGTATGACTTCCCAGACATCATTGGTCATGATAGAGTTGTTGTAATATTCCCAATTAGCAGCAGCCAATTGGAAATATTAATTTTGTCTAATTTTCCCTTTATAAAGTTAAAATATAAATAAAGTGGGTGAAAAGAAGAATATGACCCACTTAGGATAAAACGCACTCCCTAAAGTCACTAAGGAGATATAACGTTGTGGTCAAGGTGGGCCAAGGGGGGGCCAATTTGAGCACGCAGCAAAGGGATATTACCGTGGTATCGTGGGTGGAGGCGGCCTCAGGATTTGAGGGCGGCCAACGCTATATAAAGATGATAGCCTCTTCATTTTGGATCATTCGAGTTTATGCATATTGAGATGGTCGCTACGACTTTGAGCACGCTGGCTGTTTAGCCTATCTGCAGCACTGTTTAGTGCGCCGAGTGTCTCTGTGCGGAGATCTCACCCTCAGCCCCGGGGGACTTCGAGTGCCTACTCGGGTGAGGCAGTCCTATTATTGTTTTACAGGAGGATCGGATTTGGAGCTTGTTGCGGAGCAGTGCCATTAGTGGTTGCGCAGTCTTGAGTGAGAAGGTCGCAGTTCATTTCGTTAGGGCTCCGTGTCGTTATCGTTTTGGAGGTTTCGGGTCTGGAGGTGGTGCAAGAGGCCAACCCGTACCTATTGAGGGCGTTGGGCAGAATTGTGATAGTACCTTAGTGGATCCCATTCAGCTGCAGCACAATAGCAGCTATATGGCAGTATTCCCAGCTACTTGAATGCAAATTGGAGAACCGATGTTCCTCTGTCATTCTGAGAATGTCTCTTGATTTTCCTTGTGCGAGTTTTGGGTGCTATCACCTGAGCACCTATTGTATTTTCTTATAATTCTCAGCATAATAAAATAGCTCAGTCTTCTCTCTATTTTATGTGTATCTGTTGCATATACCGTTTCTAGCATTTTATGTACTGTTGTATGATCTGCATCGCTGGTTATTTTCCCTTGGAGACACTCCAATCGCTGTACCATCTGTTGTGTTTTGCCCTTACTCTATAGACAGAGTCTGGTGAGGGCCAGGTAGCCTCCAGATCTCATCCTCTTTCAGAGGTGAAATATCTGGTAAACGCCCCTCCAGTCCATCTCTGGTTTAGAGTTGACTGTGTTTTAGAAATATCCCTAAAAAGGGATATTACAGTGGTATCAGAGCATAGATCTGGCTCAGCCTGTGGAGCTAGTTGTCTATGTCATCGGAAGAAAAACCCTAGATCTGCCATAGAGGTAGGAAGTACAGAGATATTGAGCGTAGGTTGGAGAACACCTACGGAGAGGGAGACTGCGTTCGAGTGGTGGACACAGAACAGGAGGAGCCTGCAGTAGAAGCAGAGCAAGGAGAGCCGATGGCGGATGATAGCGATGCAAAACAGTTTGGGGAAGCACTCCTCAAATCAGTGCAGGATCTGGCAAGGCAGATAGAGGTGATGGGTCAGAGATTCACTGTTGTGGAGGCTAGACAGCGTGAAACCTCAAGGGGTCACCGAGTTGGTGAGGGGTCAGGCACATACCACCATTTGCAAGAGCGAGTTGCCAGTCCGCACCAAGCTTCACATGCCCCCGCCTGTTCCACTATGCCCACTTTCCTGGACACAGACACTGAGACAGAAGCACCGCAGGAGCCAGAGGCTGGCCACATAGGTGATTATTTTGCTGAGTACCAGGCGTATGGGCAGGAGTTTAGGGATGCCCTTTAATTCAGAGACTTTGTTCAGCTCCGGCGGGACAGCAGACCTTGCGACCATCATAGAGGACATCGGAATTATCATGATGGAGATACCCAGCGTACAGTGAGTAGATTCCATTTGCCTACGTTTGATGGTTCATCAAACAGTTCAGTAAAGTCTTCGAGTGGTAGCAGCTTTCTTGGCTCAGCTTGTGAGTCTGAGCCCAAGAAGATCAGAACGTTGAAAAAGATGAGTTTATTCTCATCTATTTTCAGATCCAGAGGGGACATCTCCAAGGAGGTCAAGAAGACTGAAGAAGAAGAAGAGGAAGTACCATGCACTTCCCATTCTCATGAAGAAGAAGGCATTGAGCATGGAGGATACTTGGATCATCAGATCCTCAGTGATTACCTTGTTGAGTATAGATCTCAACCTAGAGCCTTTAGGGAGACTCTAGATTTTCCTCATTTCATCCAACTGAAGGAAGAGAAGAGACCATGGAGCAGAAAAGAAATCAAAGGCAATAAATTTCTGTCGTCTACCTGTGATGGGTCATCTAATGCAAGAACTTGGGTGAGAAAGTTGGAGGCATTTTTCCTACTACATCCTGTAGTAGGGAAAGAAGTTGTTGAAATCTCAGCGCTGCACTTTGAGGGTGAAGCCTATGATTGGTGGTGCAGCCACTTGAGCCATGCAAGGCTGAAGACTTTTGCAGAGTTCACTCAAAGGTTGATCCAAACCTTTGATGGAGAAAGAGCAAAGAAAGAAAGGATCACATCACCTCTTGAGGAGGCTTGTGATAAGGCTGTCACACTCATGGAGGAGCAACCACATGCATCAACAGTTGGGGCAGCCAACACTTTTGAGGAAGGGACTCTTGCAGCCCTGCAAGAAGTTCCAAATGCACATCAAGGTATGAAAAGATTTCCACATTCCATTGTTGCAGCAAATTCTTTTTATTCAATGTGGAGATCTACTTTTGCATGACCAAGGGTCAAATCCCATTGCTACTATAGAGCAGCTTGGTTGCACTGCGCTGTGCAACATGGAAACACTCAAGAAGGAATCAAACCATCATTCTCATGAGCCATTGTTGGATTGTACATCACATTTGAGGTTGGGGTTTGAAGCCTTGAAGATTGATGGTAGACATCTTGGAGTAAGAAACCCTTTCTCCCTTCAAGATGACACTTTCTCAATGAGCTCCTCTCAGCTCAAAGAGGAACTTCTACTTTCAGATCCAAGACCTCATTGGTTTTGGAAGGCTATTGATAAAAGGGAGGTCTCAAGGAGAGATCTCATCAGAGGTGCACTTCAACACACCATGGAGTGCAAAGATTTTCTTCCTTTCTCACAAGAGCAGATAGAAGACGGAGGACATCTTAATATGGATAACGTCTCTCATGCCTGTGTTGGACATTCCTTGAGCCATACACATCATGATGGGAGGTTTTTTCCTACCACCTATTTGATTCTTGATAGGGTCTCATTGAACCTTGAGAAGCTTACATTTCAAAATCCCATGAAGCGTAAAGACAAGAATTTGATTTGGGAGGATGGTAGCCCTCATGGGAGGACTACCAAGATGGGGAGAAGAAGGAGGCCTCCACAAGTGATTGAGTGGATTTGGTTGATGAGCAAGGAGTTAGGAGGCTACTTGCAGATCTATGATACTGGGCAACAGGAGGCTTGGCTGCGCTGGTTGCTCTTGAAAGAGTTTGGCCATCAATTGG
The DNA here is from genome assembly GCA_034641835.2 of Pinus albicaulis. Classification (NCBI taxonomy): domain Eukaryota; kingdom Viridiplantae; phylum Streptophyta; class Pinopsida; order Pinales; family Pinaceae; genus Pinus; species Pinus albicaulis. The sequence goes on from CM076583.1 coordinate 16,493,806, forward strand.
CAAACACTCTTCTTAAGAGTAGGAGGATGGATACTTACATCATTGAGCAACATAGAGTATGGATGCATGGTGTTGATATGATACTCATATCACTCATCATGTCTTCATCACATGATCGGTATGATGGAGGTATTGGGAGGTAGCAAAATGTCTTGTTGCTTTGCCTGTTTCTGGGAGAGCAAGAGCAGATTTGCTCTCAAACTTTGCATAATGTTGCAAGAAGAGGAGATGGCATTATCTCTTTGGTCTTTGATGATTTGGGAGCTCTTCCATCTTGGGGAGTATTCCATACTTGTTGCAACATTATTAGAGGAATCTTTGACAAGGAACATGTCAAAGAATAGAGTTTGGTATTGGCAGGGGCTTATTTGCATAAGCTCATAAGGCTGTCACTTTGGAGCAGAGCCTTATGGATGAAGTGTGCCCAGCGGAAATGTGGAGGATCCATAACCCACAGGTTCAAGGATCATTTCATATTTATTGCACTTGATGATAAAAGAGGAGGTAATGATGATAGAGCCATCTACCACTATGGCATGTTCTTCTTAACTTGGGGGTCCGAGCACCTTCTTGCAGCACATGGTTCATTTTTCCTCATAGCATGCCAAAACACTATGGAGGACTCATTCATGGATCCACGTACCATCTTACTTCCAGCATATGGTGAGAAGTTTGTATATATATTCATTGATTTGCACACTCTTACCATTCTTATGCAGTGCATTGCTTCACAAGAGGGCAAGCTTGTCACATTGCTCCATGAGTTGTATTGGGCCAATATACATGATGGAGGCAACCTTCTCTTTTGTGGCCATGGGAAAATGTTTTATCATCACTTGTATGTTCAGTTTATTAACTCTAACATCTATCATATGGGGACATGCATGATTAACCATGTAAGAAGAAACATTTTCCCTTGTACTTTACTCAAGCAGCAACTTGTAAAACTGCGATGTACTTGTTTGGGAAGCTGTTGGTACCTTCTTGCACCACATGAAACCTTCAACATTCTCTTCATTCTATTGCTGATCATGACTTCATTTGCTGATATAGATCAGATTTGTATGAGAAGCATGATTATGATGGAGACACATGAGTTGGGTGTGTCTTTAAGTGGGAAAAATTCTCACATTTTCTGCACTACATGTTCTAATGGGAGCATGGGAGTAGATATGGCCACCACAGCCACATTTTTGTTTCCTTTTGAGGTGGGCCATGAGGCTGATATTCATCCATTGTACAACCATGGGCAAGTGCTTGATCATGTATTGTTGTTACATTCAGTGATTTACTATCCTTTAGTAGATGTGATGAATCTTGTACATTGCTTGCTATGTAATTTTCTGAAGTTGCAGTGGGTGGAACTGCGCTATATCCTTGTGAGATATTGTTTGCATCATGCATCATCATGTAAAATTTGCAGCAAATTTCTTCTTGGGATATTCTATGATGACCATGTCCTATTCATCATGGATAATATGTTTTGGGCCCGCCTGTTCTTCATTGTTGGAGGAGAACTCTTTGGAGGATTTTTCTTCATTTTTCCATTTGAGGGCAATACTTTTGCAGCCCAGGATCAGCATACACTCTACACTTGTCATGAGTGGAGAGAAGGACAGCATGGGGTAAGCTATGATGCTTGCCAAGTTCAGATTTTCAGCCCACCTTCATTACCGGAGCTTGAGGTGGAAGGAGATTTTCAGGAGTTGCCTTGTCGGGAGGTTGCTCATTTTGTTTGAATGATTGCTTGGGGATGGAGGATCCACATGAGGGAGATGTTCCTCAATATATTTCAGACTCCATGCCTTGAGTGGAGGCCTTCCAGTTCTATCCTTGCAGTTGCTTGAGGACAAGCAACATTTGGGAGGGGAGGATTGTAATATTCCCAATTAGCAGCAGCCAATTGGAAATATTAATTTTGACTAATTTTTCCTTTATAAAGTTAAAATATAAATAAAGTGGGTGAAAAGAAGAATATGACCCACTTAGGATAAAATGCACTCCCTAAAGTCACTAAGGAGATACAACGTTGTGGTCAAGGTGGGCCAAGGGGGGGCCAAGTTGAGCACGCAGCGAAGGGATATTACCATGGTATCGTGGGTGGAGGTGGCCTCAGGATTTGAGAGCGGCCAACGCTATATAAAGATGATAGCCTCTTCATTTTGGATCATTCGAGTTTATGCATATTGAGCTGGTCGCTACGAATTTGAGCACGCTCGCTGTTTAGCCTGTCTACAGCATTGTTTAGTGCGCCGAGATCTCACCCTCAGCCCTGGGGGACTTCGAGTGCCTGCTTGGGTGAGGCAGTCCTATCATTGTTTTACAGGAGGATTGGGTTTGGAGCTTGTTGCGGAGCAGTGCCATTAGTGGCTGCGTAGTCTTGAGTGAGAAGGCCGCAGTTCATTTCGCGAGGGCTCCGTGTTGTTATCGTTTTGGAGGTTTCGGGTCTGGAGGTGGTGCAAGAGGCCAACCCGTACCTATTGAGGGCGTTGGGCAGAATTGTGATAGTACCTTAGTGGATTCCATTCAGCCGCAGCACAATAGCAGCTATACGGCAGTATTCCCAGCTGCTTGAACGCAGATTGGAGAACCGCTGTTCCTCTGTCATTCTGAGAATATCTCTTGATTTGCCTTGTGCGAGTTTTGGGTGCTATGACCTGAGCACCTATTGTATTTTCTTATAATTCTCAGCATAATAAAATGGCTTAGCATTCTCTCTTTTTTATGTGTATCTGTTGCATATACTGTTTCGAGCATTTTATGTACTGTTGTATGATCTGCATCACTGGTTATTTTCCCTTGGAGACACTCCAGTCGCTGTACCATCTGTTGTGTTTTGCCCTTACTCTATAGACAGAGTGTGGTGAGGGCTAGGTAGCCTCCAGATCTCATCCTCTTTTAGAGTTGAAATATCTGGTAAACACCCCTCCAGTCCATCTCTGGTTTAGAGTTGATTGTGTTTTAGAAATATCCCTAAAAAGGGATATTACAGTTGTACTCCCCTACCATAACATCTACCCGGACTTGATGCTGAATGGCTTCCTGAAAGCTAGAGGGCTCGACAACCTGTTCTACCAGAGCTTGGTATGTGTTAGGCTGTCTACGCTCCCTTTTCTTGGTTCTGGGAGCCCCAACAAACTCCTCCGCACCCCTTAGCGCCTGTCGTACTTCTCTGTTGATTTTGCCATTGGTTATGGGTGGTTCAATCATCTCTTCATCCTGCTGTCCCATCTGCTACGAGCTATCTGGATTTTCTTCCCTAGAAGAAATACTAGTACTGGTCATAGTGCTAGATTCTGATGGCTATTCATTTGCTGGATCTTCTCCTAGCTGCCGCTGGACAAGAGGTTCATCTTTAGGCTATTCTTCGGTAGGAATTTCACGAGATCTTTTGAAGGCTCGATCGTCCGTGATCTTCACATCCCTCCTCACTACAACCTTCCTATTACTCGGAATGAAGATCTTGTAGTGCTTGGATGTCTCGCTATATCCTACGAGACACCCTTTCTTAGTAGTCTGATCTAGTTTGCTATGTTTCTTGTCTGGAATGTGGCAATACACAACACTCTCGAAAATTCTTAGGTGGCTTACCTCCAGCTTCATCTCTGTGAAGACACTCTCTGGCGTTGTCTTGCCCAATGCTCTATGAGGGGTCTTGTTCTGAATATATACCGCTGTGTTGCATGCTTCTGTCCACAAAAATCTAGGAAGATCCTGGTCATACAACATTTCCTTTGTTGCCCCAACAATAGTCTCGTTCTTTCGTTCTGCAACTCCATTCGGCTCCGAATTGTAAGGAGCGGTTTGTTAAAATTTCTTTATGCAGAAACCCTACTGTTAAATCACGATTTACTTCTCCTACTTATACAAGTTATTAATCTGAAATGTTCAGTATTAACATCGAAGTAAACACTTTAACAACTTACACAGATACAGATCTAAACTGAATACATGCACATAGACAAAGTGACACACAAGATTTTCTGGACAACTGTCCCCAGAAAAACCCAATGCGGGAAAACTGGTCTTCTGGCCGCTAGAGGGTTTATATTATTAAGTAGATTTTAAGTACAACAAATCTGGGCACCTTACTAGTTAACCTGACAGAGAAATACAAGATCTGCGGCAATACCTCTGTTCCGGAGACGGAAAACTAGATTGTTTCACACCCTAGAACATGATTTACAGAACTTAGCTCTTTTCTGTCTTCAGAAACCCCAACGCTGCTCTGAAGCCCTTTGTGTCAGCTTTGCTAGCCTATGCATGCCCCTGTGCTGCTCAGGAGAGGCCTGCGTAACCGCAGACTAGGTGACGCAGTCCCTGCGCTGCCCTAGTTGGGCCTGCGTAAGCCCTGATGGCCTCCTGCTGCCTCTGTGTTGCCCGTTCTAGGCCTGCGTAGCACTGAAGCCCTCTGTGGTGCGCAACTACTGCTCCCTCTGTGCTGTGTAGCTACTGCTCCCTTTGCGCTGCTCTGACTGCTGCTTCTTTGCCTCTTGTTGACTCTTGGCTCTGGGATCAGATCATCCCCTTAGCCAATACTACTTCTCGCTGCAGCTAAAACACTTTTTGAATTTCTTAGCAAACCACGCCCTAGAATTCCAGCTTAGTCTCAGTGCTCTACCTCTGTGTGTGTTCTCCAACTGACCCCAAGCCTTTCCTTTATACTTTTCTCGTTGGAAAACCAACGACCATGATCTAATCTTGAATCGAAGGCTAAGATTAAAAGAAAGCTTGATCGGTGTGACTTAAGTCATTTCCATCACATGTTTAAATTAATTACCTTTAATATTTTAATTTTCCTAAGTTAGACTTAGGGTCCTTAATTAAAAATATTAATAAATTAATTTTCTCTAAAATTGGATGGAATTTCTCAAATCCCTCTCTAGGTCTTGGAAATCTCATGTACTCTAGTCTCTCCACAAAGTTTGGGAGCTAGAGCACATCCGAAGCTACCCCAACACACAAAATCTCAACACCCCCTCTTGTTGAGATTTTGTGTATTGGGGTAGCATCGGATGTGCTTTAGCCTTGAAACTTTGTGGAGGGGCTAAGAAACACATCACCTCCAAAACCCAGAAAGCGTTTGGAGAAATTTGATCTTATGTGTGAGATATTAAAATAATTAATTTTTTTTTTAATGAGGACCCTAAGTCTAACTTAGGGAATTAGAAAAAATAATTTAATTAAACACTTGTGATGAAATGTTTTAAGTGACGCGGATCAAGCAGTCTTTTAATCTTAGCCGTCGATAAGCGATTAAATCACGGTCGTTGATGTCTCAACAGAAAAGTATAAGAGAAAGGCTTGGGGGTCAGTTGGAGACACACACACGGAGGCAGAGCTGAGAGACTGAGCTGGAATTGTAGGGTGGGTTTGCTAAGAATTTCCATAAGAGTTTTCTGCAACGAGGGGTAGTATTGGCTAAGGGGATTATCTGATCCCGGAGGCAAGAGCCAACAAGAGGCAGAGGAGCAGGGGTAGTAGCAGTGGCTATGCAGCGCAGAGGGTTTTAGGCGCTACGCGGGTGCTACACAGGCTCAGGAGGGGCAACGCTGCAGCTTCAGGAGGCCATCAGGGTTACGCAGGGGCCTTCCAGGGCAGCGTAAGGACTACGTCACCTAGTCTGGGGTTATGCAGTGCCCTTCTTAGCAGCACAGGGGCACGCAGAGCCTAGTAGGGCTGACGCTGGGGCTTCAGGGGTGGCATTGGGGTTTCTAGGTCCAGAAATTGGCTGAGCCTTGTAAATCCTGTTTGAGGGTGTGGATCAGTCAGAGTTTTGGTTTCAGAACAACAGGTATTGCTGCAAATTTATTATTTTCTCTATCGGGTTAAGAAATTGGGTGCCCAGATTTGTTGTATTCAGATTCTACATGATAATAATAAACCCTCATATCTGCTGCACCGATTTTCCCGCATTGTGTTTTTCTGGGAACATTTGTCCAAAAAATCTGTGTCACTTTGTTGAATGAGCGTAATATTCAGTAAATGATCTGTATGTGTGTAGGCTGTTAGTTGTGTTTACTTAGGTATTTTCTGAATATTTTTCTGAAAATAATTTGTATAATTTAATCACAAGTAGGAGAAGTAAACCAAGATACTACAGTAGGATTTTTGCATTAGTGTATTCAGAAATTTTCACATGGTATCAGAGCGATTGCAGATCAAGCTGAATCCCCAGCAAAATCAACTGAAGACATTTTTTGCAAGGTAGCAGCTGAAGCAACAAATCCGGAAAGGGCAAATCAGCAGTAGGAGGACGCAGTCCCAGAAAGGGCTATGCAGGAGCTACGTAGTCCCATCTGGGTGACGCAGCAGCTTCCAGAGGGACGTAGGAACAACATGCGCTGTGCAGCCACTGCGCAGAGGCTTTGTTGGGCCAGTCTGCTCATGCAGAGACTAGTTAGAGGGACGCAGTCCAGTTATTTTTCTTGTTGCGAAGCAGTATTGCCAAGATCTGGAAGCAGTGCTTCAAATCTTCAGCAATGCTTCAAACTTCAGTAGATGCACCTCATTGTACCATATCCTAGATAAAGTGGTACCTGATATCAATATGCTTGGATCGATCACGGAACATGAAATTCTCAGAAAGACAAATCCCACTCTGGTTATCACAAAGGATAACAGTGGTATCTAGCACATGCTCGAACAACTCACTAAAGAGCTTTAATAACCAAACAACTTCAAAACAGGCCATACTCGCTACAATGTATTTTGCCTCAGCGGTGCTCAAAGCCACCGACTTCTGCTTCCTGCTTATCTAAGATATCGAAGTAGAACCCAAAGTGAAGCAACATCCAAATGTGCTCTTGTGATCCACCACATTGCCAACCTAATCGACATCAGTATATCCATGGAGTCTCAAACTCCCGGCAGTGTATCTTAGCCCATGGTTGATTGTGCCCCGAAGATATCTCAATAGATTCTTGGCACCAATCTAGTGAATGTGATGAGGATCAACCATATGTTGACTCAAAGTGTTCACTGCAAAATATACATCCGGACGGGAGTTCACTATGAACATCAGGGCCCCCACGATTTGTCGATACTCGGTAGTATTTGCTAGCATGGGCCTAGCAGCGTTTCCACTAAACTTCTTAAAGTTGAGTTCCATCGGTGTCGACACAGACTTATAGTCCACCATTCCAAATCTTTCCAGCAGCTTCACGAGATATTTCCCTTGAGAAAGGAAAATCTCGCTTGGCCTCTGCCAGACCTCCAAGCCTAGGAAGTAGTGCATCAGTCCTAGGTCTTTCATCTCAAACTCAGAAGCTAACTCCCTCTTACACTAATGAATGAGAGGGTCAGCACCTGTCAGGAAGAGATCGTCCACATAGAGAACCAAAATGAGTGGCCTTTCTCTATCAACATTAAAATAAAGGTTCAGATCAACATTACTTCGAGTGAAGCCCAACTTCATCAAGTAGCTATCTATCCTCTCGTACCAAGCCCTGGGGGCTTGCTTCAACCCATAAAGGGCTTTCTTCAGCCTGCATACATGGGTGTCTCTATCTTGGACTTCGAACCCCAAAGGTTGCTCCACATACACCTCTTCTTTTATAGATCCATGCAGAAAAACGATCTTCACATCCATTTGATGTAGACTCCATCCTTGCGTACCAGCAAGGGCAATAATAGATCGGATGGTGGTATAGTGGGCCACAAGTGCAAATATATCATCATAATCTATGCCTTGTTTTTGAGAGAAGCCTCAGGCAACGAATCTTGCCTTGTACTTTTCAACACTTCCATTAGATCCATGCTTGATCTTATAGAGCCATTTCGAGGTGACAACAGATTTGTCCTCCGACCTTGGGACCACTTCCTAGACATCATTCTTCATAATGGACTCATATTCTTCGTGCATAACATCCTTCTAAACTTGATGCTTTACGGCTTCTTCAAATGTTCTAGGCTCATATTGTACTATCATACTCATGGCTGCTAGATACCCTTGGTATCTCTTCGTCTTCTTGCTTTCACGGAATGTCCCCCTTGGGGCAATATGTCTCTGGACATCTTCGAGAGTATCCCTAAGCCATGAGGGTCTTCTCTTATTTGAAGGAGGTGGATTAATGGGATCCACAGGTCCTTCAACATCGGGCATCAAGTCATCCTTCGATTCTTCCAGCTTCCCTGCTTCTTCATCTTCCTTGTCTTCCTTGGAGCTAGGAAGATTTCTTACTTTCTCGAAGGCAACATCTTCATCGAAGGTGACATCGTGGCATATCTCCACTTCTCTTTGACCAGACACATAGATTCTATATGCCTTCGAAGTTTCACTGTAGGCCACAAACATTCCCTTCTTTCCAGAAGCATCCAACTTGCTTCTCTTTTGTTTCGGCCCATGAAAGTAAATAGGACAACCAAAAACTCTAAAATGAGAAACATCAGGTTTCTTACCAGAGAAGACTTCTTCGGGAGTTTTGGAGTTCAAATAAAAATGCGGACATCTATTTTGAACATACACAGCAATGTTCGCAGCGTCTCCCCATAGAAACTTCGGAAGACCTTGGTCACATAGCATGACACGGGCAGCTTCCACAATGGTCATGTTCTTTCTTTTAGCAACACCATTTTGCTCAGGAGTGTACGCAGTTGTGGTCTCCCTCTTAATGCCAGCTTCTCTACAAAAGTCATTAAACTCATTTGACTCATACTCGGTCCCATTTTCGGTCCTAAAAACTTTGATTTTATTCTCGGTTTGATTTTCCACCAAGGCCTTGAAGGTGTGGAACCATTTGAATGCTTCGTCCTTCTTCAAAAAATATATCCACGTTTTGTGGGAGAAGTCATCTGTAAAAGTCATGTAATAGGAACATCCTCCCAAGGATGTCACAGGTAGCATACCAGATAAGTCAGAATTTATCAACTGCAAGATATCAGTTGTCTTTGTGACACTTGAGGGGAATGCTCCCTTTGTATGCTTCCCTTTGGCACAACCCTAGCATATACCTTAATGATCATCTCGAAATTCGAGCATCGCTGTCACCAGCTTCCTTGCTTCGGGAAGGGCTTTGTAGTGAAGGTGTGCAAACCTTCGGTGCCATAACTCTGTTTGAAGAGTTGTATCACATGTCATAGCCCCCAATGGGCTTCCTCCAACCTGGTAGAGTGTATCAACTCTAAAACCAATAAAAAGAGCTTCCTTGAAGTTCTTCTTCCAGATAAGTACCTTTCCATCAACGAATGTCACCTTGAACCCTTTGTCTTCCATTGCCGAAATGGACACAAGGTTCTTCTTCAAATCAGGTACGTACAACACATCTTGTAATCGAAGGACTTGACCTTGAGATAGATGCAGGGTCACAGTCCCTGTCCCTTTCACGGGATAGGTGGCATTATCTCCAAGGATAATTTCCAGATTAGTATCCTTCTCAACCAAATAAAAAAGGGCTTCTTTATAACCAGTGAGGTGCCTTGAAGCATCACTATCAATTATCCAGACATCTAGGGTGTCGATTGGAGATGCAGCAGAGAGGGCAGATACAAGAATAAAATCATTTCTCTTATTATCAACAACATTAGACTTATCGTACCTGGAATTTATTGACCTCTTGAAAGATTGCCCATTTCCATTACGATCATAGGGAGCCTTCCTTTTTGCTTGGAACCTGTTGTTCCTGCCATTCCTTCTCGAGTTGTTGTTGTCATCATCCCTGGGAGAGTCCCTTCTATTAGGGCATTCTCTTGCATCGTGGCCGGCCTTATTACAAGTGTAACATCTTCCCTTCCTTCCTTTGGGCCCCGCTCTACCATGGTTTTGATTTCTCGAGCCACCATGGTTCTTCTTCTTTGCATGAGCGGCGAAGGCAGTAGGGTCACTTCCATTACCATTAGAGGCATATTCCATCATTCTTGTTTCCTCTTGAGTGCGTCTCGTCAATATTTCATCAAAATTAGGAATCACATTATTATTGAGAATAGTGGTATTGAATACATGCCAATCACGGGGGACACCTCCAAGTGCAATAAGAACCATCTCTCGATCAGATATTGCTTCCCCAATAGCTAGGAGGTTATTCTTGATTTCAGTGAGTCTCATAAAATAGGATTGAATAGATTTATGCTTACCCTTCTTGATATTATTCAATTGATTCTTGAAGAAGAGGATTTGATTAACATTGCTAGCCCTGAACATGCTCACCAGCTTATCATTCATCTCCTTAGATGTCTTCAGCTCAAAAATGTAAGCAACCAAGTGCTTATGAATAGAATCCCAGATAATCATCTTTGCTTTGATATCCCCTTTTCTATACTTCGTCTTCGTGGCAGCAGCTGCATTTGATGGAGGCTATTGAATATTCCCTTGTACATAGTCCATGACATCTTGATCTTCTAGCTCAAAATCCAAGGACATCTTCCATGCATGATAATCAGACTGATCAGTCAATTTATCATCAGCCTTGAAACCCTTGTAGGTTGAGAAGGCCATTTGTCCTTGATAGGATTTCTTCCTTTAGAGATAGCTTCTAACACCAACTTGGACTCTTGGACTTTGTTTTCACCTCAGCTTTGGTACCATGTTAAATTTAGATAACAATGGTGTTCTATGCTTGATGCACTTTTACTTCAATCTTTCATAGGCCCAATACAAGATAGCAATCACAAAAAATTGAAAGTAAAATGCTGATAGAACACAATAATAGAACAATAGAAGACAAGCCAAATATAGATCATATTTACAATTCCTTGTGTCCACCAAAGATATGAGATATTGTTGCGTTACGGCGGTCAGCAAGATGCTTCAACCAGCAAAGTCTTTCTCGGTTAGCCAACACTTTCATGTGTCACACCCACAACCCTCTAAGATGGCTCATCACAAGTCAACGCGAGTCAAACCAGGGACAACACAGAAAGGTCAATGCAAGCAGCGTCATAAAAGTCAACGCAGACAACGTCGGAAAAGTCAACACAACAAACTAGGGCTTCGGTCAAACAACCTGGAATTCCTCGATTTTAGTGCCCAGCTATATGGCCTCCTAAAATCAGAATTTCTGAAGAAGATTGAGGTCAAATGACCAAGGGTTGACTACAGTCAACGCTGGTCAATGTTGCAGTAGAAAATCCCTAAACAGATCAGTGCAGAAAACAGAAAGACATAAACAGATCAGCGCAGAAAATAGAAAGCCCTTAACAGATCAATGCAGAAAATAGAAAGTCCTTAACAGATCAACGCAGAAAACAAAAAGCCCTAAATAGATCAGCGCAGAAAACAACAGCTTCGCTCCACACGTGTGAGAAGAAAAAAGCCTCCAAAGGCTATCAAATGAATCATATCACAAAGAGAGAATGTGTAATGAGATGATGAGAAAATGACCTCCAAGTCTCCCCAATTTATATCCATCAATGAAGGTGTGTGACACATCTCTTAGGCATGTGGGATAAATCTGGCCGACCTTGTACATGTGGAAATTAAATTCAAAATCAATGTTCTGCTCATCCGATCAAGATGATCTTTAGATCAATATTGCACCTCTCTGAAAGAGGAATCCAACAAAAATATGACCATCATCATATGAGCAGTGCAACATAGAGTTTGGACCTAGATGCCCAAAATTAACACTTCAGAATCTCTGTAGTATATCTTCCTTGCTTAAGGAAGATTTCTCCCTTCTGCTGCCAAAATTCCAAACCCAGAAAATAGTGCATCCGCCCTAGATCCTTCATATCGAATTCTGTAGCCAGATTTTCCTTGTAGTCTTTGATGAGCCTAGATGATCCAGTCATAAACACATCATCTACATATAACACCAATATTAGAGGCTCATTTGCTACTCTCAGATAGTAGAGATTGGGATCTGCGTCACTCTTGACAAATCCCATCTTCTGTAGGTAGTTGTCAATTTTCCTATACCAAGCTCTAGGGGCTTGCTTCAGTTTGTACAAGGCTTTCTTAAGCCTGCACACATGAGTTTTCTGCTCATGCGTCTCAAAGCCCTCTGGTTGTTCTATGTACACTTCCTCTTCTGTCACCCCATTCAAGAACAGAGTCTTGACATCCATCTGGTGAATTTCCTATCCCATCTGCGCTGCAAGGGAGATGACGAATCTGATTGAAGTATACCAAGCTACAGGGGCGAAGGTTTCTTCATAGTCAATCCCTTCTTTCTGTGCGTACCCCTTAGCCACAAACCTGGTTTTGAATTTCTCTATGCTGCCATCTGCAACATATTTAATCTTGTAGATCTCGAACCTACAGCCAAACTATTTGAAGGTCTAGAAACTACTTCCCAGACATCATTTGTCATGATGGAGTTCTACTCCTCCACCATAGCATCTACCCACACCTGATGCTGAGTTGCCTCGTGAAAACTAGAGGGTTCTCCAACCTGTGCTACCAATCCCTGGTACATGTCTGGCTGCCTGCGTTCCCTCTTCTCTTTTCTAGGAGCTCCAACAAACTCCTCTGCATCCCTCAGAGTCTGTTGTAGTTCTCTACTCGTCCTTCCACTAGTGGTGGGTGGATTTAGCTGCTCTCCTTGTTGCACTTCCTCAGAAAAGATTTCCTTAGGATCCTTGTGCCTTGGAGAGGCACTAGAGCTATCATCCGTAGGTCGCTGTGGTTGGACCAATGAATCCTCCTCAAACTGCGTAGCTGAAGATATTTCTCGAGACTTCTTGAAGGATTTCCCTTCAATGAACTTCACATCCCGTCTTACTACTATCTTCCTACTCTCGAGAATATAGATACGGTAAGCCTTCACATTCTCGCTATATCCCACAAGGGCACCCTTCTTCAGTAGTCTGATCCAACTTCTTCCTCTTCTCATCGAGTACATGACAGTACGCTATACTGCCAAATATCTTAAAGTGGCTCACTTTAGGCTTGCTGCGAGTAAACACACTCTCAGGAGTAACCTTAACCAATGTGTTATGAGGAACCCTGTTCTGCACATACATGACTGTATTACAAGCTTCAACCCACAGAGATTTGGGCATGTCTTGATCATACAACATTTCCCTCGCAGCTTCCACAATAATCCTGGTCTTCCTCTCCGCGACACCATTATGCTCCGGATTATATGGAGCAGTCCATTCCCTTTTGATGCCCTTTGTGTAGAACATTGTGAAGTCCTTGTCAATGTACTCTCCACCATTGTCTGATCGCAATGTCTTGATCCGCTTTGCCATTATATTCTCCGCCAGAGCCTTAAACTCTTTGAATCGCTCAAAGACCTCATCTTTGGTCTTGAGAAAGTAGATCCAAGTCTTTCTGGCATGGTCATCGATAAAGGTGACAAAATACTTTGCACCTCTGAGAGCATTCGTGGACATCAGTCCGCAAATGTCTAAGTGTATCAATCCCAACACATTTGGCCCTATTGCTGCTTTTCGGATATTCTACCTTGGCATAGTTCCCTAATACACACCCTCTGCAGACATCGTCTCGCTTGGTGCTAAGTTCTGGAGCTCCCATGACAGTCTTCTTGAGAATTCTCAAGAGTCCAAGATGTAGTTTCCCCATTCTTCTATGCCATAATTCATTCAAATCTCTTTCATCAGTACTACGTATCAGTGCCATTGGGGACTCTAGCTGTAACTTTTACAGTTTATGGCTCCTGACTCCAATTTGTGCCTTATTTTACCAACTTGGGTGTTTGACATAGACTTTGATGCCAATAAAGTATACATCGTAACCCTTGTTCTGAAGCTGAGACATTGAGAGCAAATTCATCCCTAATCCTGGTACATTCAGTACGTTGGTGGCCCGAAGCTTGTTGCTAGCTTCTGTTTGAAATATTATGGTGCCTCTTCCAATAGGGGTACATTTTGCCTTGTTTCCCATAGTGATTTGAAAATTCATCTGCTCCTCTTGGTAGCTTGAGAAGCATTGTCAAACTCTCGTCATGTGAGCAGATGCTCCACTGTCAATATACCAGATCTCAGGAGAGGCCATGCTTGACACACAAGCAAGTTCATCTTCTAGTCTGGATGCCAGAACTGAAACATCATGATCCCTTTGTTCCTCCATGCGTTCTGGAGGACTGCGTGAACCCTTCTGCGCTAATGCTGCATCACTGTTGGACCTTTGTTCCATTGTAGAACGTCCTCTTCTGTTACTCGTCTTTTGCTTTGATACCATGTGAAATTTTCAAACTGAAACACTACTGCAGTGATAGATTTATTTCGCCTACTTATTTATGATAAGTTATTTACAGATTTTCTTCTAGTAAATTTTGAAATAAACACAACTGCAATATTCAATTAACCATAAGCAGAAAATAGAACAAAATACATATAATGCAATAGAAACAATCACATGAACACAGTTATTTTTGGACAATTGTCCTCGGAAAAACCCAATGCAGGAAAACCGATGCAACAGATGAAGGTTTGTATTATTCTTCAGCAAGGAAAATCTTTTACAAGAATTAGACATGCGGACTTCTAGAATACACTTGAGATAAATTCCCCGAATCCTCTGGGAGATTTTTTGACACCAAAAGACACCCTAGCTACCTCTGCATCACTTTGCATGATCTTTTGCGCAGTCCCTGCGGTGGACTGCGTCACACTGCATGCGGTCTCAATGTTGCTGCTCAGCACTGTGCTCTGTGGCCCTCTGCGTCCTCCTCTTGCCTTTCTCTGCCTCTGTTGACTTCCCCTTCCTTGTTCTGCCTCTGCAACTCTCCCTCTAAAATCAAATTCTATTCCTTCATAATTGATTTCCTTCGGGTACTGAGTGTGTACCCGACTTGCTTTCCAAATGACCCTCAAGCCTTCTCTTATAATCTTCTTGTTGATGGATCAACGACCCATATTAGATCTCTAATCAATGGCTAAGATTAAAACATGACTTAGTCTTCGTTCTCTAGAAGATTCTCACTCTGTTTTGTTAATACCCTTTAATTATTTAATTTCCCTAAGTTTTGTCTTAAGGACCATGTTAAAATAATTAATTATTTTAATTAAACATGAACCGAGTGGAATTTCTACAAACAGTTTCTGGGTTCTTTGGAATACTGATGTCCAAGCTTCCTCACAAAATATGAGACTTGGAGCACTTTCCAATGCTAAAACAATTAACTCCCCGACCATGGTATTTATTTAATACCACTATTCTCAATAATAATATAATTCTTGTTTTTGATGAATTGTTGACGAGATGCTCTCAAGAGGAGACAAGTATGATGGAGAGAAACCATCCCTCAAATGGAAATGGAAGTGAACCTACTTCCTTCACCGCTCATGCAAAGAAGAGAAATAATGTTGGTTCGAGAAATCAAAATCAAGGAAAAGCGAGTCCCAAAGGAAGGGTAGATGTTACAATTGTAACAAGTTTGGTCATTATGCTAGAGAGTGCCCCAATAAAAGGGACTCTCCTCGAGATGATGACTGCAATAACAACTTCAGGGGGAATGGAAATCAAAGGAACATGAGGTTCAAAGGAAAGAGGAAGGCTCCCTCTGATCGAAATGGAAATGGAAATGGTCAACCTTTCAAGAGGTCAGGGAATTCCAGGTATGATGAATCTAATGTTGTTTATAATAAGAGAAATGAATATATTGTTATATCTGCCCTCTCTGCTACATCTCCTCTCGACACCCTACATAACTGGTTGATTGATAACGGTGCCTCAAGGCACTTCATTGGATATAAAGAGGCCCTATCTGATTTGATTGAAAAGGATACAAATTTTGAAATTCGATTAGGAGGGTGATCGTAGAGAACTGTGCAGTTGTTTTGGCCAAGGATTTCCGAGAGGGAAATCAGTTTTTGGAGGGAACAACTACTATAGAAGGTTTATAATCACCAAGAAACCCAGATCCAGTATTTCTGTTGAGTGTTGCAGTAGAAAGAGGGAGAAGAGTACCTGTTCTGATAGATTTGAGCTAGATGGCTTCTCATGGACTGAGAGATCAGGATAGGTTGGACGACATGTCCAACTTTGTTATCTGGAGGGCCAGGATCCTGACAGTCTTGGATGAGTACGACATCAAGGACCATGCTGAGAATGTCCTAGCTCTGCCCGCCGATCCAAATCCTCTAAAGAAATTCGAGGAAAATCAAGTGCGAGCTAAGTGCTTGATCATGGACGGAGTCAAAGATCACGTCGTGCCACATATTGTCGTAAATGAGATGTGGATAACTTTGGAGATGATGAATCAGGGAGGCTCTGTCCAAAGGATGATGCTTCTAGAGAATTAGATGCGGTTGTTCCAGATGCAGAAGGGTGAGTAGATAGATCCCTTCCTCTTCAGACTTCAGATTATTCGGGATCAACTGATTACCATGGGTGCGACTCCAGATGAAGGGCTCTTGGTGAGGACTGTCCTAAATGCAGTCGCTGAGGAATGGGAAACGTTTGTCCAAAGCATCTTGGGCAGGGCAACGTTACGATCCTGAGCAGACATGTGGGCAATCATTCATTAGGAGGAAATCAAGAGATTTACCAAGAGGCAAAGCAACAACAACGGAACAGTCAAGGTAAAGAAAGAGGAGGAGGAGGATGCAGCCCTTGCATCAAAGGATCGAAGGTAGCAAGCGAAGAAGAAGAGGGACCTATCCAAGGTCTGGTGCTTTAATTGTTGCGAACTTGGACACTTCGCCAACACTTGTCCTAAGAAAAAGGACAAATGATCTTCTAAATCCAAGGCAGCATCAGCAAAGGACGATGGGAGTGATGATGACGTAGCCATGAGTGCTCATGAGCCACGTAAGTGGGGCGACATTGATCTGTAGAGCAACTATAGATGGAAGGAGGCAAGATCCTTAAGTAGCCCAACTCTTGGATCACATACGAGCTACGAGAGCCTTAAGACGGTAGCGGGACAAGTGGAGCAGTGGATGCAGAAGATCATAGTGAAGTAGAGGGCAATGCTGAGATGCTGTAGAAGGAGCAATGTAGTGCAAAGGAAACAACATCGTAGACGCAGCAACGCAGAGGCTGATGGGACTTCAACAACACAGAGCGGCAATGCAGAGCTGCAGCAGCGCAGTGGCTTCAGGAGGATAGCGCAGAGAAGCAGCCAAGGGATCTTCAGTGATGAGATGCAACCTGACTTGTCTGTTAATGCTTGGGCAAGAGTCCTTCAGTTGCTTACTTTTCAGCAATTGAGTTCCAGTGCAGTAGTTAGCAGTGGCAATGCTATGGGTAGCATGATGCAGCAATTTGAGAGGGAGTTGTACTACAAATGTAGCTGTGTCAGTGGCAGTGACATGGGCAGCAGTACAGAATGCAACCATGTAGTGGATGGAGGGTAGCAGACCAAGCATCAGCAATGTAGAAACTGATACTGAGATCTTGTGATACATGGTGTGTATGTATTGCTATAGCACACTTCGTGCTAAGAGTGAGTGTTGAGATTTTGAGGTAGCATCGGGTGTGCTCTAGCCTTGAAATTTTGTGGAGGGGCTAAGACACACAAGACCTCCAAAACCTATAAAGCGTTTGGAGAAATTTCATCTAATGTGTGAGATATTAAAATAATTAATTTTGTTAATGAGGACCCTAATTCTAAATTAGGGAATTAGAAAAATTAAAGTGAGTTAATTAAACACATGCGATGAAATGTTCTAAGTGACATGGATCAAGTAGTCTTTTAATCTAAGCCGTCGATAAAAGATGAAATCACGGTCGTTGATGTGCCAACGAGAGAAGTATAAAGGAAAGGCTAGGGATCAGTTGGAGACACACACATAGAGTCTAAGAGATCAGATTCTTCTGACGGAGCAGTGCTCGGACGAAGATCAGATCTGAGTGACTCATAGTTGCAGTGACGGGTAGATGCAGTGATTGGTTAGGAGGGGCAAGAGTACAGTGCAGAGCAAGGGCAAAAATGATGCAGTGGAGGCAGTACAACGATTAGAGGGAGTGACGCAGTCCCTCAGGAGGGTGGCGCGGGCCCACGTAGAGGCAATGCAACATCTCCAAGCAGAAGTCCGAAATTCTGTCGGAAGATGGGTTTCTGAGCCAGCAAGGCTGAAACCGAGATCCGAGAGAAGTCTATCCACGCAGAGCTAGGGTGACGCAGTTCCTCAACCCAGGCTACGCAGGCTTATGCAATTGCTGCGTAGAGCCAGCTAGGGTTTCACCAGTTGCTTATTCGAATCAACCGGGACTTGCGAGAGTGAAGTATATCTCAGATTTTCTTTGATTGCCGAGGTTTTCTGTGTTGGCTCAGCCAAGTTTATGGCACCTTAGATGTACTCAGAAACTGCTGCTTAATAATAATAAACCCTCATATTTGTTGCGCTAGTTTTCCCGCATTGGGTTTTTCCGAGTACATTTGTCCGAAAAATCTGTCACTTTGTCATATGAGCATGCTATTCAGTAAATGATCTATAGGTGTAGGTTGTTAATTATATTTACTTCGATGTTAATTCTGAATATTCAGAGTAATAACTTGTATGTTTAATCAAGTAGGAGAAGTAAATCGAGATTTAACTGTAGGATTTCTTAGTTAAGAAATTTTCACATGGTATCAGAGCATTGCAGATCAAGTTGAATATCCAGCAAAATCGGCTAAAGATATTTTCGCTGCAGAAGGCAGCTGAAGCAGCAAAGTTTCGGAGAGGGCAGTACAGCATCAGGAGGACACAGTCCCAGCAGAGGCTACGCAGGGGCTGACGCAAAGACAACACAATGCCTTCTAGAGGGACGTAGGAATAGCTTGCGCTACGTAAAGGCTGCGTTGAGCCAGTCTGCTCAAGCAGAGACCAGCCAGAGGGACGCAGTCTAGTGTTTTTTTGCTGTGATGTATTGCCGAGATCCAGAAGCATGGCTTCAGATCTTCAACAATTGCTGGTGTGGTGGAGATTCTGACGGTGCAAAGTCATGCCTAGCTAAGTTGACAAAGAGTGGGAGGAGGACAGTTACTCAACAAATCTGAGATTTGATCAGGAAGGTGATCGTGGAGAACTGTGTAGTAGTTTGGCCAAGGATTTCCGGGAGGGAAATCAGTTGTCAGAGGGAACAATTACTATAGAGGGTTTCTAATCGCCAAGAAACCCAGATCTAGTATTTATGTTGAGTGTTGCAGTAGAAAGAGGGAGAAGAGTATCTGTTTTGAAAGATTTGAGCTAGATGGCTTC